>JANHFK010003419.1:89510-100429 GCA_036250565.1 Sibynophis collaris | reverse complement strand
ATTCGAGCCTGCAATAATTGCAGGCATCTGGTGTTAATAGCAGGGTGCTTTAGACCGCTGCGCCACCTCGGCTCTTCATCTTCATTTCTCATCTTCTCACTTAAGAATACTAACTAAACTCTCTCCAACATGCAATATGAAGAATAACTTTTTAGAAAAAAGTTATTTCATAAGATTAATCTGATCTCATTATTAACATTTGAACTGAAATATGATTTTACTTCTCATTATCTGATGGTTCAGCCACTACTGTTTACAGCAGCAGATATGTCTCTAGAAGAAATTAACCTTCTCGCATACAAGAACAACCCTCTACTAGTTAATTACCTCCTACTTTGAGCTCCTGTAGATTGCCATTATACTGTGAACTATGGAAGAACAGTCTAGCTTGCCGTTCTGAACACTGAATGAATCCATAGGAGGCCAGAAGTTTTTCAATAACCCCAGTTTCGCGCAATCCTGCAGAAGTACCATTGGGGTACCCGTTGTGTCCATTGTTATGGAGGAGGTTTGGATCAAAGCTCATCTGGAATTAAAAAGAAATGTGTAAGTTCCTCTAAGGATATTCTCTTTTCCATTTATACTGTTATTTGTTAATTCAGGATAAATATAATGTAATAGCCAATCCTTAATCATTATGAAATAGGCATGTAGGCTTCTAGCAATTTGAACAGATTTTATGTGACACTTTTCTACACCACACTGAAGTAATAACTTTGTACTGGAAGTTACTATGCTATTCTCTTTCACATTTACACACATAATATTAAAACAGATTTGAAGTTACCCATTAACATCATTTGATTTAGCTAATGGAGGTAACCAAGACAGCAAAGCCACAAAAAAAACTAACAAACACAATTTTAAGAAATTTTCCAAATCAAATTAGTGTCATGGCAATTTCCATAATTTATTATCTGAACATAGCTATCGGCTTAATATTTATTAAATTTTAAAGCTAATTGCTATGTCCACTGACTTTAAATACTTTTCCATCCATGGAGATTTTTAAATCCATGGAACATAAAGGAAAGATTGGAATTTTAAGTTCTCATCAACATGTTAAAATATTTTTTCTTAAGTCACACTTTAAAAAAAAAACTCCAATCTGTTTAGCTATCAAGTTAAATTAAATCCAAAAAGAGGTTAGTATCAGAAGCTCCCTGTAAATATTTACAGTAACCATCTCATGCAAGTCAGAGTTCAAGGCAAAGCAATGCCAAAATCATGCATACTGTTCCTCTGTATTTTACGCAGTTTCCTGTGTATCTGTTTAAGAAAACAAACTAACATTCCCATATTCATAAGGAGCTATTAAGTATCAGAATTGTAAATGTAAGCAACTTTGAAATCTACATTTGATGAAGTCAATTACTCATTAAACTGAGACTGAGCAAACTATTTAGGTTTTTTAAAAGTATTTCATTTTAAAGGAGGGTTGTCTTTACAATGCTATGAATTAATTTGGCATGCAGCTGCTGCAGATACAACGGTCCCACTAAACATAATTATTTAAGAATAAATCCATTCAAAAGCATAGAACTTTCTGATTAAGTGTACCTTGGAGAGTTGAAACAATTATATTTTTTTTAGTCAAATAGTGCAGGAACTGGTGATGTGAAATGCTATTGTCAAAAAATAAGAACAGAAAGCCCCCATACATACATAAAATTACTAAAAACCACAAATGTATGTTACAATTCAAGAATAGCATCATAAGATGCAACCTTTTCCTATGGAAGTCATTAAGTGTTTAAAATTTTTGCACCATCCTATTGTTTCCTAATATAATCAAACAGATTTAAGCCATTTGGCCATTTCAGAGATGGTGTGATTTTTGTAGAGGTTAATCTGCTGAATTGAAAAAAAAAAAACCTGATATTTGACAAATGGTCCCATTTAATCCAGAACAGCATGAGCTGGATTAAACTCCATACCACCTCCAGAATGACATGATTGACATCATCTAGAGGAGAAAAACAATAATAATTTTTCCATATGCTTAGGACAGAAGTCTGTTCATTTTGTTCACATCTGTAAGCCAATAAAATAATTTTTAACACCTTTGAATGCATACAATGAAAATACAATCAACGTATGTATAAGAAAACCAGGCTTTCATCAAGTTTCTAAAACAGATACAGGAAAGCAAAATTTGAGAACTCAGCAAGTTTGCCCATTGGTATAGATGAATTATACTCCTTAACCTGTTGAGGAGATTTAATACCAGTGAGGTTAGAAGTGAGAACATATGCAGAGAAGAGTTAAATGCTAAGGATTCCCATGCTGAGATGGCATGTCTGCCAATAGATGCCCTGACTTACAGATCTCTGATAAAGGGGGGTCCTCTTCGGTTTTTTAGACCCAGATGAAGTAGATGAAGAAAAAGGTAAAGGATGAGAAGGAGGGGGAGCTGCAGGAGGGGGGAGAGGATCTGATGACACAGTATAATGGTTCTCCATCTCATACAGCTGTGATAACATAGTACACAGTATAACTAGTCAATAATTAGCACATCTTTAGCAATATCCAATAACTTAAATCCACGTTTCAAGAGACTTAGCTGGAAATCAAAAGCAATCAATTTAGATATCCTTATTGTTCTGGAATTAGTGTAAATGTATGACCAAGCTTTATTTCTAGGTCAGTAATTTCTTTCCAAAAATATTCTAGTTTGTTTATATTTCCAACATGTATCACTGGGAAGAAATATATGCAAGCAGTAGATTAAGCTAAAAGCTGTACCACTTCAAATATCCTTGTGGAGATAATATACTCATTATCTATTATTTTTTTCCTTTTCTATTTCAAAGGGATAGCATAACTCTGAATTTGAGAACTGTTATTAATTTTACTGGGCTACAAAAAAATAACCCAAACAAAAACAAACATACTTATTATGCAAGTTGCATTGTGACTGAAATTTTTCAACTGAGTAAAAGTCCCAAAGATGTAAGCTACAAACAGTATAATTGAAATGTTATAATTTATTGTTTAGAATTAAGATACTAGTCTATTTTCACATCACTATAGAGGCTGCAATTCCTATTTTCTCAATCCTTAATTTAGGGGACAAATTATAGACGAACCCGATTATCAGGTACAAGCACTTTAAAATTTGGTTAATTGAATTTAGTATTAGGAAGAATGGCAAGTTAACAGAAAATCACAGTTCTTCAGCTTAAATATACACGTATTAAGCAAGTATCAATTGAATTGTACATAGATGAATTCAAGTGAGAATAATGTATCACTTATTTATGGCCTACATACTACTGAATGTATTATAGTACTAATATTAAATCATACAAATTTGTTGATCATCTGTTTGTATGCCAAAATCCATGATATAAGACATTTCTACATACATATGCAATGTAAGTTTAAAAAGTTTAGGTCAGGTAAAGAGGCAAAGGCCTATATCCTAGAATGATCCTTGTATTAAAACTATGAAGCTGCCATACACTAAGTCAGACCATTGCCCATTTCTATTTATCTAGCCCAGTGCTATATCTTTTGACTGATAGCAGCATCCATGGTCATGAGCAAAGTCTTTCCAAGTCTTTCTGCTATATGTTTTTAATCAGGAGATATAAGAGATTAAACAAAGACATTTTCATGTGCTCTATCACTGAGCTAAGATCCTACCCCCCACAACTTCTGAAAGTTCAGTTTCAACAGTTCTCAACTATTTGTAAATAAGGTACTAATAAAGGTGTCTCATATACTTCAGGATCATGACTATCTTATACTTTATTATTTAATAAAAAGCAAGCCTTCAGAAATGTTAAGACAGTTCCCTCTCCAATGTTTTGATACACCAAACATAAGAACCAAAATGCACCTCTTAGATGAAGGCTATCAACTAAAACATCACCCCACTACATTTTAATCATTACTAGCTAATTTTAAAAAGCTTGTTGGAGAACCACATAATTTCTGTACTTGTAAAGGACCATGATACAAAAGGATTAAATAATTAACAAATATATTTGTTAAGAGGTGAAATTCTTATATAAGCAAATTTGACAGGTGTGGGCACTATCTATTTTCAATTGAATACTTTCAAATTTTGAATCTGCATAGGATGTGGACATCTATGTTCCAGGGTAGCTTTGCCTTTTAAACAGCTGGAGAGGTAACCAATTGCCCTCAAATAGGAATTAGGCCTGGCACAATGACCAATGAAAAGAATGATTGGGAATGAGGAGTGAGTGTGAAATGATTCCAAACTGAAGCTAAGGATATTTTAGTCTGCTCATGACTCTGGCATGATTAAAAGAAGGCTCAGAGGTCACAAAATGAGCAGTGTTTTCTGCTATCTGCAAATTGGCCACACTTTTTCTTTTGCTCAAAGGTTGTTATATCACACCATCTGAGCTAATTTGGCTTTACCCTTAAGAATATTGCTAGTATGGCAAAAGAACTTACTGATTGGCCATAAGGTGATAAATTCAGTCCGACTGGAGATGCATTGCCCAGGTTGGCACTAACGTATGCAGTAGGGGGAGAAGACGGCATGGAAAATTCAACAAATTCTTTCCAGGTGCTTGCCATATTTTTACGCCTGTTTCAACTTAATTTTATAATGCTGCATATAACAAAATCAAACAAGACAACCTTGTCAATGTATATCTGCCACTTATCCAGTGTCATAAAAAAAGCTGCCATTATGGCAGCTTCGTAGATTAGACAGGAAGGGATTGATGTGCTAGTTAAGAAAGCATTAGGTTTGTTTTGTTTTGTTTTTAGAGGGGTTCTGAAATGAACAACACAAGCTGGTTGCTAATTGAACTCATGATTGCTATTAATGAGTTATCTTTACAGCATAAAATTTACATTTAGCCTACCAGCTTATGAAATGGAGACTCACTGACCGATAACAGTAACTGGGAGAAGGATATGGAGAAAGTTTGAGATCCAGATTTATAGCATTAGAATAAACTGATTTCAAAAGCGAGAAACTGGAAAATAGTAGCAGAAAGCTTAATGAAAGTTACAATAATAAGACTGCATTCCATGGTTAGCTCAACAAATAGAACGAAATGGCAGTTCTAAAGAATTTCAATAACTTAAAAAGACAAGCATCATAGCCAAATGTTAGATCTGCTTTGATATTTTGACCAATGAAGACAAGATTTAAACAAAACAATTATTTAACTCATTTTATGGTACTTTTAATTTGAAATAAATATATTGCTGTTCAACACAGTACATGGACCAACCTCGCAGTGATATTCTAATATTGCACTTTCAGTAGTATTTGCCGTTTCTTCGTTTCAGCACACGTTTCAAAGTTTGAAGATTGCTATTGTTAAAAAAAAAAAAAGAAATAGCAAGAGACAAGTGATCTATCAAGCTAATAAAGAATAACTGGTGCTGCACTGGGCAATTTCAGCACAGTACTGAAGAAAACAAAGACTACTAGCAGCGTTGGGACGTGCTCTTTTGAAGCTGTTGAGTAGGCACAAACTTCTTGTTTCAGATCAAGTGTTGTGTCTTCAGTGTAAAGTTTACTCTTCTTTGGTCTTGTTTGTTGTTACGATGTAATGTGTTCCTTTCCTGATCTGAACTTGAAGCAGCAGTTTCAGGTGGTAAATTCTATTCTGTTACACTTCATACTGGAGGAGAAAAAGGATAAATAAATTTATTATGATATACATTTTAGATATTTCTGTACCCCATGAATATGATCCCACCTCTGTAGGAAAAGTTCCTCACAAGAATTCAAGACATTACTAGTGTTTAATCAAACTTCAAAGAATTCAATGAAAAACAATTGTTGCCAATGCACTGAATGAAAAACCAATTAAACAAAAATATATTTTACTGAGTCCTATAGAACATTTCCACCAAGAAACTAAAGGCATATTGCTCTCTCAAGTCTTATTTTAAACTCATGCCAGCAAATTAGGCAAATATAAAATGACTGATCCAAAGTCACATGCTAAATTTCATGACTGAACTGGAATTTAACTTATGTCTTGCTAATTCTCATCTATCACACTACTCAGAATATTTCACTATTTATGGCTCAATTTTCATATTTGAAATTTAAATGTCCATTTTTTTTCAACATAACAGGTAAAAACAAGAGTAATTATAAATTTAAAACATTTTCTAGAGTCAAGTAATGTAGTATCTATAAGCATCACGGTAAATGCAGATACCTAATCCTGTTTTCATAATGCACTCAACTAACTATGATCATCCACTACTTGGCTATGATTTATTTTCTTTTTTTTAAATGTCTTGGTTTCTGACCTTGTGCTTGGTTCATCAAGACCTTAGAAATATCAGTATAAAATGAAATTTCTGAAAAGATTGAAATTGAACCCCCTTGTCTTGTAACATGGAATGGCTTGGGATATTTAGGGAAATTTAGGTAATAGCACTAAGTTCTGAATATAAATATATTTAGTCCAAGACATACATTTTAGTGATGTAAAAGTGAGCAGTGAGATGGTCTTCAGAGAAAATTTAGAAATGTTTACAAAAAAAGGGCAGAAGTATTCCTTGAGCTCTGAGAAAGAAGGCAGTATTAGGAAGAGACTCAAGAGGGCTGGCTTCTCACTAAAATACTTGGTTATAAGAGTAAGGGGAGAAAAAACTCACGTCTGTCCTATTTGACCGAGTCTAAAAAAGCTGAAGAGCCACAGGAAGAGGCGGGACTTCTAAATTGCAGACTCGGTCCAATAAGACACACGGAGTTTAACCCATTGTCTGGCTGCTGGTCCCACCTGGATGGAGAAAAGTCAGAATTGCAAGATTACCGGTTAATAATAGCATATCCCAATAAAGATTAGCTCTAGTCTTGTGAAATTTGGTTCCTACAACCTCAAAGGGCTGCTGCATTATAGAGAGTGAGAGAAAGGAAGAATCATGGGGGAAGAATTTATCTTCAAAGACAAACACAGGAGTAACTGGATTGAGTGGAAACTGGCAGAACCTGAGGATTAAGAAATACAGGTGTTTATGGTTTACATGTTAAGGTTAATATTCAGTTTTCTTATATTTACATTCTTAAACCAAAACTCAATTACTTTCTTTGAAATGTTTTGGGACTTCAGCTTCATTTCTACCTCAGTCATGTTTCAGATAAATTATTTCTTAATCACAATAAAAGTTTTGGTATTTTTCTGAAATTATTTTCCTTACTGGTATACATTTTTGTATTCACAAAACTAATTTATGTAGTAGCATACATTTCTGTACTTATAAAATTAATTAAAACTTTATCTGTATTTCATGTTTAGGGAGCTGGACAAGTTATTTGGTCTTCCAACTATCCTAATTTTTCTTTCTATGCAATGGATATCTTCTGTTTGAATGTATAAGTGATAGCAGTTTTGTGAAAAACAAAGCCCTTTATGGTGGCATCCTTCACATATCTAAATTCCAACTGCACAGAAAGACTGGAGACACCTAATTCTTTAAAAAAGAAATATATTTTCTTCTGAGAAAAACAGTGATGTTCAGTCTGCAATGTGCTCTTATTGGCTGTTATAGATACTATAAAATATTACAAAAAAGCATAACTAAGTAGCAACCGAATACAAGTATCTTTTAAACTAATCCCTGTACTTAATATAGTTAAAGTTTACCACCAATACATTTAACTGTTAAAATGTTTTCCTAAAATAGTTTTTATGCTGTGATTCTATATTCAGACAGGGTCAATGGTGTTACAGATAATTTTATTCTCAAATTCTATGTCTCAGAAAAAGAATATTTTAAAAGAGGCACTCAGAAACTGTTTACAAATTTTCTCTTCCAGGCAACTATGTTTTTCTTATAAAGGACAGGATGCAGGGTAGAATAAATTATGTTTAATGTTGAAGGAGTTTTCCGAGCAACCAACAATCTCTGGGCATGTAATATAGAATGCTGTTAAGGAACAACTGAGTCATTTAGCCAAAGGAAAAGGTAAAATATTTAAAATTATAATTTGGAGACAGAAGTAACCAGAAACAAATGCTAGGGAACAGGAGAGAAGGAAAAGGAATGACTCCTCCAGTTTTAAAACATTATATCTTTTTCTATCTTAGCCCACTTTATTTTGGGTGAAAGATAGCATATTCAACTGGAAGTGTTTTCATATATTACTGAAGAAATGCATGCTTAAAAAACAATCCCAATAATTAAAACGGAAAAGTACCCTTCTTCATATTTTATTTATCCTGCCTTTATTTTTTTTAACTAACTCAAGGTAGGAAAACATACCTAATATTCCTACCTCCTATTTTCCCCATAGCAACAACCCTGTGAGGTTGGTTGGGCTGAAAGTAAGTGGCCAAAGCCACACAGGAGGCTTCCACGCCTAATATGGGACTAGAACTCAGTTTCCTGGTTTTTAAGCCAGCACCTTAACCACTTTAAGATTGCTTAAACATAGGAATAGGACCTTTGAAGTTTCATTAAAAAGATCTGTCTAGTGGCCCTAGCCTATGTAGAAAGTGAAATCTCGGTGCTTTTTTCAGAATGTGAAATATGCACTTATTTGGGGGAAAATTATAGTATGTGGTTATTTCAATACAAGTATTCTTAGAATCAGAAAATCCTTTTTGCTGAATACAAAAAACAAAAGCCTAATCTCCTATATATTTTTACTAAGAGATGTTTATCTATGCCTACATTCACCAGGGTTTTTCTCTAAGAAATATGAGAATATAAATAAGATTATTTCCTAAAATATCTACATCCAATGATCAAATCCAATCTTTTATCAAAGCTGCAAAACCTTAGAAGAGCTTTTGTGAAATTAGCTTGTGCCTCTATTTTAAATTCTTTACTTTTCAACTCAGCAGCTATAAATATTCCTCCTGATGGTAAACACCCAGTGCAGTTGCCAAGCTTTCATTCAATTCAGTGGTCTCTAATACAACATGTGATCTTGAAGGATTAGCACAAGGCAGTCAGAGGAAAGAGAAAGTTCAGACTTTTCCCTTTCTGGATATTTATATTTGATTCTGACACACGGTTAGTTTTTATACCTATCTGCATAAGTGAATTAAATAATAGTAGCTCTTATTGCTGGTATGAAAAAGTTTTTCTGGGCATAGTATTCTTCAAGACAAATATATAGAGAGAATAGAATAGAATAACAGAGTTGGAAGGCACCTTTGAAGCCTTCTAGTCCAACCCGCTGCCAAGGCAGGAAATATTACACTTAAATTATCTTAAATTACTTTAAAAATATTTTTCAAAACATCTTTTCATTTGCAGTCAATGCATGCTATTTGATATTTCTTTATATAAATGAATATAAAGAAAAGTCTGTTTCACCTAGAACAAATAGGAATTAAATATAACTTTATTAAAGAGAGGTAGCAAAAACAAAATGCTGTAGCGACTATCCTATACTTATTTGGAGTTAACTCCCATAGAATTCAGTAAGGATTACATTGGAATAATCATGCATGGCATTGTGCAATAAGGGTGTAACCATGGCCCACTGAATTCAACGAGATTTGCTTTTAAATATAGCTGCATAGGAATGACCTGTAATTAGATTACATGACTTTGAAAACAGGGCATTAGACTCTTTTCTCACTGGAAAAACCAGCAGAATTGGAGCCTCTGGCTTGAAAACAAAGTGAACTCAAACAAATTAACTCAACAAAATTGGAGAAAAATCTATTATTTCAAATGGCAGCAAATTTCAACTCTTACTTAGAAACAATTTTCTGTGTTTACAAAAAATGTCCTTAGTAATATATTTGGCATTTTTTAAAGAAGTATATGGCAATGAAGTCTCAATAATTTGCTCTAAAATTAAAATCTTCTTGGAATGAGGTTCCCAGGCCCCCAAATCTAGTGGTTTCCACCCAGGTGTTCTGGATAAAGCTTTGGTTGTTCTCTCAGGCCTTGGGCTAAGATGGTTGAAGCCCCCTACTCTGAGTGTTAAAATGCTGGATATTAAATGTGAAATTTTTGCGTCTGCTGGGTTTCTCATCTTATTTTTGTTCCCCTTTTTACAGTTTGGTTTTCGTTATGTTGTTTCTTACTATATTGCTTTTATCCTGTTTGTTATATCGTGAGCCACTCAGACACAAATTGAATAAAACAAACGATTACACATTTCGGTAAGTGACCAGTGTCCAATTGTATTAGTAGCATTCAAATGGGAATCTAAGACTTTGGAAAAAAAATAGTTCCAACATTTTCATTAAAGAAAATAAGGGAAACGTGAGTTACCACCCCATTTCCTCCTGTAGATTTACAAAGACGTTCAGCCACAGCATGCAGTCCTTAGGCAGCAAGATGGTGGCTCCTGCTACTGAGGGGCGATAAGACTAGGCTTTATATCCGAATAGGAAGAGTGCAAAAGCCTTGCTCCCAGCAATTATACTACTACTGAAAAACGTAATAGTGGAATCTAGAAATGCACGCTCCGCTACTTGCTACATAGTAGCTACTACCCCACAAACGGAGATAATTCCCCCAAGTATCTGAGGCGTGTCCACTATTTGCTCCCCTCCCCGAACAAGACATTGGGGGGGGGGGGAAGAGAGAAGGAAAATGGCGGCCGCTCCCCCTCACACAAAGGAAGATTGACCGCCCCTTCCCCTCCCCACGTCCGCACGCTGCATGCTGGGAGAGGTAGTCTGCACGGCTACCTTCGCTCCGTAGACTGTAAAATACCAAGAACTCCATCCCCCAGCAGGCCTAGTAGCCTAATCTTTCAGAGGCATCACGATGGGAATTGGAGTGTTTTTCATCGCCGCTGCCGCCGCACCCCTAAACTCAATCCCCCATCGGCCCCTGCGGGGGAAAAAAAAGGGCAAAACGCGTCGCGCACACTGGGAAGCGTAGTAATGTCGAGCCTTGGGCCCATTGGTTTTCCGTCTCTCTCTCTCTCTCTCTCTCTCTCGGCCCTGCCTAAGGGCAAACCGAGGGGTTGGTGAAGAGAGCGAGCT
>JANHFK010003419.1:62540-73098 GCA_036250565.1 Sibynophis collaris | reverse complement strand
TCTGTCTAAATGTTTTTTATCGGACTTGTACACCGCCCTGAGTCCCAACAGGGAGAAGGGCGGTATAGAAATAAAATGTATTATTATTATTATTATTATCTCCTCTAGGACTGACCGGTTTGATTGCCTTGCAGTCCAAAGGACTCGCAGGAGTATTCTCCAGCACCATAGTTCAAAGGCCTCAATTCTTTGACGCTCAGCCTTTCTTATGATTTAGCTTTTATTTATTGGGGGCAAATTTCTGTTTTTCACTGAAGCTTATTGTTATGAAATGCGTGGAGACTATCTGTCATCTATTTATATAACACAACAGTTAATCAGTGAGGTTACAATCTATTTTTCAAATAAGTTGCAGATTGAATATAATTTGAACAAAATTTGGAAGGTTTTTTTTGTCTTGGCATCCTTATACAACCAGCATATGATGCCACATAATGATTTTAAACTGATATTTTTACCATATGTTTTGTTGCATGAATAAAAAATAAACGGAAACACTGGTTCAAATTATATCCATTTTATCAAAGTTATTTATCCAGATCTCACATACTTCCAGCCTCAGAACATTCCTAAGGTATTCTAAATTAAGCTCCCAAGTAAAGCCCTCAATTAAATCATTACTTCTATAAAAACCATTCTAGCTCACAACTACTTCATTAGAACAATCCTCACCTCTATTTTCCTGTTGCAGATCTCTGATCTGTGTGTTTTCCTGAGATAAGAGAATGTGAGGTTTGTATTTAGAGACATCCTTTAGTTCCGCTGCATCTTCTTGATACTTGTAAAAGGAAAAAAAAACACATTTTGTTATGAGCCAGAGAACTTGTACATTGCAACACATCGATAAACCCCGCAATGCCAATCAATTTGTGCCATTAACAAATCTGCACTCACCTTGTGTGAAAGAGTTGAACCAGCTTCTTTCATGGCTACTACTTTCTTATGCAACACAGTGGACTGATCAATGAGCGACTCAGCAGCATTATCATGCTCTTTCAGCCTTTCCAGCAATGTCTTTGCATCTGTCAAGATCTTTTCTATTGTGCAGGCCATTTTCTGAGAAGATAGGAGAGCGAGAGAGACCCCAGATTTCAAGCTGACAGGATGTAACAATTTGGTCAGGGGAGGATAAAGAAATGAACCCATATCTTACCGGCATTTGCTAAGAGATCTAGCCTCGCATTCAGGTTGTAAAACAAGAAAGTGGGAAGATCGCTTCACCGTGACCCCAATTCAAGGCTTTAGGTTCAGCTATTACCGGTAGTAACAACTCAGGAAAACAGCGCTGCCTAATCTTTGGTCTGTACCACCCTAAGATCCGAGGGGGGAGAGACGAAGGAAAGGGATATTCCCCACCGCTCACCTGGAAATCCCGAGGAACCGCGTTACACCCCTTTCCCCGCGGTGTCCTGTCTCTTCCGTGCACGCACACACACACACACCTGTGTGGCGGCCCCCCGCTTCGCCACGCTATGGTGGATCTTAGCTGAAGGAACGAGGAGTGCGTAAGAGAACCGCTAGAGGGCGCAGAGGTCACGGGCTCCGAGTCGCTGAACCGTCGTCGCTTCCGGTGTAACGTTCGGTTTCGGAAACGAAGGACGTCACGGTTCTCCAAAGGCACTTCCGGTCCCCATTGAAGCGGGTGAAGGGGAGGCGAGAAGGAGAGACGCGAGCCTGGGATTAATGTACACGCGCAGGTTGGGGGGGGTAGGGTCATCTGGCGTAGCTTGCCTTTATTAGTGGTGATGGTAGTGATGCGGGAGGTTAGTGTTGTCTGTACAGCAATACAATATTCTCATTGAAGAGCCCACAAAGTAGCAGCGCCTCTAAACGGATCTCTAAAGCGGACAAGCACTTGAGCCCGAGTTAGAAGTAGGTAAAAAGTGCACCTGGCAGCCTAATCAAGAGCAGAGTTAAAATAACTCTTTAACTCTGCTTAAAACTGCCGCCTTGTTCCCTGACTAAACCCAAATGTTCTGCCAGAGCACTCTTGAACACCGAAGAAGTGGATTTCAATGGTTTTTTTTACATCCAGGTAAATAGACAGAGAAATATAGTTGTGTTTTTAATTTTTATGACCAATTTGTCAGCAATATTCTTTGGGATTTTACCATCTTTTTTTATCCCAAGTATGAAATGAGCAAAATATTAAATTGAATTTCATTTCAGATAACTTTATTAACCGCATTTATGAACCACCGCTGTCCCAAATGATTATCAGTAGCTTACAAGATAAAATACACAATACATGAGATACAATAAATGCATAAATAAAACTCACGAAAACTATTAAAAAGAACAACATTAAACAACAAAGCCAATGATAATTTTACCAAACTGAATTGCAGGCCAAATGCAATCCAGAAAAGCCCAGTTCAAATTGTTTTTGGAAGGCAATCAATGCCGCCCAAATGACATCCTGGTTTCAAGGTTAGTGCCACCACCCCAAAAAGAAGCCATGTGCTTCTATGCAGACCCCAGAAGTCTTGCTAATGTCAATGTTTTTTTTAAAGTATTGCTTTTTAAAATAACAGAACAGACAAAATATATACATACAAGACATACATAATAAAATACATATTTAAAATTAATTAGCTTAAAATTAGTGAAAAAATACAGCAGAAAAAGCAAAATAAAAAGCATAATATGTCATTACAGTAGAGTTACAATTCTATACATAATTATCTAATACAAATATTTGAGCAAATGAGGCCATGTCTTTCCAATATTGCAGTTACAAATTTTAGTCCTAGGGCAGACAGAATCCATTGACACTATCTAGTTGCCACATTCCATGAACTAAGTACATAATTCAAGAGAATATTATTCTCTGGGAATTTTAACTCTTGTCACAGAGTCACAATTACATAGTCCACTACTTTCTCCCGAAACTTAAGTATAAGAACATGTTTTTTAAAGAAGCGTTGTCATTCATATATCTCAGACAAAATACTGTCGCAGACAATACATTTTATATAGGTTTATTGGAGTCCAATACATTCCAACTTTGTGTGTGTGTGTGTGTAAATTGTAGTTTAAGGTACATTGATAATTTTGCTACAGAAACTAAGACATTCTCCAATTGACCAAGCAATATAGGAACTTCTAATCCTATATTCCACTCATTTTTTTAAAATTTTTGCATATGAAGCTGATTTATTTATAAGAACTATCTATTAAAACTAATAGGGTTTTTAGTTTTAAAAGATTTAGTTATTATTGTAATATATCGAGTGTCTCAAAACCTGAAAATGCTGCTGATACAAACAATATTAACAAATGTGTTAGGTAAAAATATTTCCAGAGTTACATCTGATAGATCATATTTGTTTATCGGCATGGCGTAAAAAAATTATCATCATCCTCTTCAATTGGTCCAAAGTCAATATCTCTGCTTTCATTCAATTTTTCCTTCATATCATTTTCCCCAATTTTTAATATTGGATTTAGCATGGGAAGAAGGACCAAATCCCTTTTTATTAGACATTACATTCAGTAGCTGATATATTGTTTGGAGACATACTAGAGTTCTGTTATATTTAGATCCTAATATTATCCATTCAATCAAAGGTGCTATATATGTATCTCCTAGAGTTGCCCAAATCAGAAAATTAACACCAATTGTTGGCTTCCAGTATTTAATACTTGATAATATGTAAGCTTGATAATATAGCTCCAGATTCAGAAAACCAAATTGTCCCTTATTAATTGGTAATTTCATTTTCTATAAAGATATTCTTGGAATCGAACCTGAAAATATTTTCTGGATATTTGAATAAGAATTATTCTCAGGATATAAATTAATATGAGCATAATATTTATTTTGAAAACATTCATTTTCCCTGGAGAGTGAGCTTTAGTGACTCCTGTGTCTTCGCCCCTCCCTCCCCCTATATATACATACATACATACATACATACATACATACATACAGTGGTGAAATCCAATTTTTTTTTACTACTGGTACTGTGGATAGTAAACCCAAATCAATTAATTTCATTTTTTATTAAAACCAAATGGTATTGATGGTAATGAAATTTTAAAAAAATGGATGTCCTTTCTAAGCAATAAATCATAATGCCCATATGGTCATATGTTTAAAAAATAACAAAAATATAAAATTTCTGTCAACTAAGCATCAGAATAATAGTATAGATAAATAGAACAATAAAAGTTATAGCCCCTTAAAACCAAATAAAGAAGAAAGGAGAATCCAGAATTTGGGTGCTATTCCAAAATCCACTTGTTCCATGCTTGTCTGTCTTAGTAGCTGGCCAATTAGAAGTCCTATTTGTCAAATTGAATTTAAAAAATAGACTGACATGCACTCACTCTAATGCAAGATGTTTTTAGAGTGCTTTGGTCTGGAATGTTCACACACATCCCTCCACCTTGTGGAGTTGAAGACCACAACACTTATTATTAGAAAAAATATATGCTCCTGACCCTTGAGCTACTATGTTTGTACTTTCTGATGCTGTATTGATTTGTTTTCCTTCTATAACATTAAAAGCTGTGCAGTGCATACATTATTAAAACTTTGTATATTAATTTGTTGCGTAAAATCAACTAAAAGTTTCTTCTGAATAAATATACAGGACTGCAAAAATACTACAGAAGCAGTAGTCTAGTGTAATGTCTTGATGTGTTAGTTGAGTTACATATGCTACAAATGATAAGCATATATATTGCTACTGGGAAATATAATCAAAGAATCAAAGAATTTTAAGGGAAAATATCTGCCTTAAAACTAGTCTCAATGTTTGTATAATAGCAATTGATTTAACCAGGTGCTAAACAATTTCCCTGTGTTAAAGTAAACCACTTTGCTTGCTTATTTTTCATATTTTCTCTCTTAAAACATGTGGCCTAAAGACTAGGATCATATATTAAATTACGATATACTTAACCATAGTTTATAGAATGAAAACAATTAGTTTAGTTTGTGCAGAATATTAAACCATAAACAACAGTTTACAAACCACTAGAGTTTGATTCATATAGTTCACATTAGGTCAAAAATAAAACAAGTTTCATTATGATTCAGTATCATGTGTGAAACTGAGTAAAATCTACTTAAATATTAAAGTACAAGGGTTACAGACCACAATCATCCACTATTGCTTTGCATACTTGAGAGTTTTATTAAACACTGAGGCTTACACTTAAGTAAATTGACATATACTAAATCTATTAAATCAGTCAGTAACCAAATCAATCTCATTGCATTAAGATATGATTTGTTTCATCATAGTTTGCTGAATAAGGTAACAGTTTTTGGCTTATACAATACACTAAACCATACACCATGGTTTATAATCTACAATAGCTGGATTATTTGCACATAATTCTAAATTAAAACTAAGCAAACCACAGAGGTTTTTAGCAGCTGGAGGGTAAGCAATTAAATGAATCTGCCCAATACACATTTGCAAAATTGTACTATGTACCTCCTTTCTAATGGGGTCTTATTTCCCCACC
The DNA here is from genome assembly GCA_036250565.1 of Sibynophis collaris. NCBI lineage: Eukaryota > Metazoa > Chordata > Lepidosauria > Squamata > Sibynophiidae > Sibynophis > Sibynophis collaris. The sequence continues at coordinate 67,617 of JANHFK010003419.1, read as the reverse complement.
ACAATTTATATTAGAGTGGCCTGTTCATGGAAGGAAGGAATTTGATGATGTAAGGAATGCTGTTTTTAAACCATTATGATGCCAAGAAACAAAAATTTGGCAAATTAAACATTTCTGTAAACAAAGATTTATAAACAGATCTCATTGCACTATGTTCTCATTTGCTATTGCATCTGAGGAGCTGATATGGCAAGTATTTTAGAAAAATGATGGCCTGAAATCTCTCCATTGCTTTGATAGTGAAAGATTGTGTACAATTGTTCAGGTTTTTTGAATAACTTGCAGGGGACAAAAATTAGTCTAAACAATCAAATATTTCTTAAAAAACAATCTGGGGAGCGTTTTTCCCCCCAGGGGAAAATATATATTTATATTAAATATAAAAGCATTGCTTTATCTTGAAAATATGAATAAAAATATTGCCAATTTTGATTACAGCTTGTTCTTCTCATAATTTGTTTGCTGAGTTTTCTGTGACTTTGTGCAGGAACACTTTTGACCTGATTTGGTATTTAAATGCAAATGCATGTCATAGATTGAAGAACAATCTCTGAAGAATGTGATGGAAACTGAAACAGCCATCTCTACTCGAAAAGCAAAATACATAAACTATGCTTGGTCTATGTTCTTATTGTATATAACTTAAACGTGGTTTACTCAACCCAGTTTTCTGGGTTCTTGTGAACACTAATGACTAGGTTCACCCAACTAGCCAACTTATGACACTAATGGCTAGGTTCACGCCATGCTAGAATAAAAGGTGATTAGCTAGTTTGTTGACTCAGTGTGAAGTTAGCTGTTTCCATGGCGGCCCCGCAAGCCAGGTCTAAGCACCATGTGGGCCGGATCCAGCCCAGGGTCCTTGAGTTTGACATCCCTGGACTAACCCATTTGAATTTTTAATTTTATTTAACAATGTAATATCTTATGTCTTCTTCCCAGAAAGGCATTATCTCAAAACAGTTCAAGTTTTTATATATGCTCTTCTTCATTTTTGTAATAAATCAGCAATTCTAATATTAGTTGTTTTACTTAATCATACTAACTTAACACAATTATTTGGGATTACACAAGGTATTTAGCCCAAATACCGGTAGTATGTTGTATGACTTTTGTCACTGAGAAATATTTCACAGTGAGTTTCATAACTGAATGGAGATTTCAATACAACTGAAGACTCAACTAATTCAGCAAGCATTGTAAATCTTTGGTTCTGCAATTCTTGATGAACAGCTGTTCCCACCTACAGCAGTCAGTGTGGCCAATGGGAGCAATAGTAATATCTCCAAATGTCTGATTACCTATCCAATCTAATCGTTACAGCATGTGTGTCAGTGGTGGGTTCCACTTACCTTCACTACCGGTTCGGAAAGCTCTTGCTTTTATGCATGTGCAAAGCCTGTGCATGCATAGAGCATCCGTGATAATGTGCAGGTGGGTGGGCAGAGCCTCCCACTGCCACCACTACCGTTTCGCCCGATCTGGTGTGTGTGCTTTTTTAAAAACTGACTTACATTTGTTCATGCTCTAACTTGCGGGATTTCAAACTTTTTGAGAAACCTATTAATAAAAACCACTGAGCCCTGGATAGAGAAACAGTGGGGATAGGAATGGACTTCATTCAAATGAACTTTTGTGAAAGACTTTGCTTTAGAAATCCTAACAAGTTCTTGGAAAACCCTAGGGAATCCATGGAACATAATTTAAAACAGCTTTCCTAACTCTCAACATTAGTTGAATTGTCCCTGATTTACTGTTCTTATGGTACGTACTGTAAATAGCTGGGTTGGTGTATTTGCAAGGCATGTCAACTCCTCTCCTTGACCTGATAGGCCCTGGTTATCTATTTAAATACCATCTGAAATAGTGTTTAATGAATTCCAGGCTGAAATTTGTCAATATGTCTTCTTATCTAATATTCTTATTTGTTCCTCTTCATAGCAGACCTTTCTATTCCATTTGAAACACATTCATTCCAGACATTCTGTAACGAGGACTGGAAACTTTGTTACTTATTTGCTAAGAGAAGATACTGTTACTGATTTGATGTCCTTGAAGCTTAATCCGACTTTGTTCACTGACTGCTTTTTTCTTTATTTGTAATTACTCAAAACTATTTGATTTTTAAAATAGTATGACTAAACCTTGAATCAAAAATTGCTGAAGCTTCAGACTACAGTGGTGTCCTTCAAGCTGATTCTTAACAAAATTCTGTAGAATTTAATACCATCCTTAAAGTAATACAGAAATTTATTTATTTATTCATCACATTTCTATACCTGTCATCCAAGTTAATCAATTAGAAATTGAATTAGTCATGACTAACCTAAATCACCAAGTCCCACTGATTTCAATTAGTCTATTCTAAGAGTGGATAAAACATGAGTTATTAAAACATAAATCATTGAATAAGCTACATACTGTATATGACTTACATTGTATAGATAATCTAATATTTAATCTAATACATACATACATATATACATACATTATATATATTAAAAACTAACAAAAAAATAAAACAAAGAGAAAGAAAGAAAAAAGTACAGAAATAAGAAATAGTAGCTTCCAATTTCCTTTGCAGCAAATATAATTACCAAATTATCCCTTAATGTAAGTGTACAAAAAAGCTCATTTTTTTCTGTTACCCATTTTTACTTCTAATCCTCAAAAGCACGAGTCATAAGTGCATATTTTCTATTTCATGCAAAAAGTTTGTGAGGAGTTTCCAGTCAGCCATAGATGTAGATGCTGTCTCTTCTCTAATCAAGGCAATCAATTGAGCCATATTTGCAAGTTCCATCTTTTCAGCAACCATTTTTCTATTGTGGGTTGTGTCAGTTGGGACCGGAATTTCTGTCATTAAGAGATACCATTGTAAAGTGTGATGTCATGTGATCCTTTGCTTAGCAACAGCAATCCCAGCAATCCCTTTTGCTATTGTCAAGCAATTACTATGGGCTATTAAAGAGGTTGCGGCTTCCAACAAGCAAATAGTTTGAGAGGGAGGAAAATATTTTCAAAATACCATGGCATCATTATGGGGAAGAATCAGTTGTAGTTGTTGGAATTTTGATGTTTCAATCGTAGCCATAATATATTACAATTGAAAAAGTAGACAAAAATTGTTTATTTATACAAAATAAAAAGCTGCATCTGGAAAAAGACATCAATGACGTATGTTTACTAAGCAGTGTAAGATTCAACTTTAAAAGTATGTTGTGAGATTGGTGTATATTCTTTTCATTCTTCAGACTTAATACTTTCCGTACATACATCCATACATTTCCTGGCACTTTTGAAGAAATCTTTGTATATAGAAATCATAGTAAAAAAAAACATCCAGAGGTTTGCCAATATCAAACTAACCCATATCCATGAGCCAATTTAAATTAGTTACGATGAAGAAAAAGTAAGTATTTTATGCATACTGCTTTCTTTTGCTTATCATACTTGTGTAAACGAAAGGGAATGTAGAAAGTTGACTTCTCCAAGTTTTCTCTGTTTAAATCCAGTTCAATTAAATCCTTATGGAAGTGTACAAAGTGAAAAATGAGGTTATGAGAGGTTAATGCTTTAATGCTTTTAATAACTTTTAGCCACATGGCTGTGTTTTGTCAAATAAAGCACATGGCTGTCCCAAGAAGAAAAATACAGATAGGAACAAACTAACCAATGCTTCCTCCAAAAGGGCAAAACTACTATGTGTTGGGGGGAAATATGTAACCTGGTAATGAACTAAACACAATAAAAAAACACAATGATACTCAGCTGTATGTCTCAGCCCATGGTAAATTAAGTGATGCCGTGTCCACTCTCGCAGTGCCTGGAGGCTGTGAGATGTTGGATGGAGAGCAATGGGTTGAAACTAAACTCTGGCAAGACCAAGTGGCTCTGGGTTTGGGGTTCGTTGGCTCAAGGAGAATTGCCATCTTTGGTCTTGGATGGGGTGGCACTACCCCAAACAGACCCGGTGTGTAATCTGGGGGTTCTCCTGGACTCATGATTCCTGCTCAAAGAGCAGCCGACAGTTGTGGCCAGGAGGGCCTTCGCACAACTGCGAGTTGTGCTCCAGTTAAGCCCTTTCCTGGACCGACAATCCCTACTCACAGTCACTCATGCTTTGGTCACTTCCCATCTTGACTATTGCAACTCGCTCTACATGGTGCTGCCCTTGAAGAGCATCTGGAAGCTCCAGTGGGTGCAAAATGCAGCAGCCCACATGGTTTTGTGCAGACCCCGGTGTGCACATGCATCACCTCCTGCGGGAGCTGCACTGGCTGCCAATTTGCTTCCAGGTGCAATTCAAGGTGCTGGTTGTCACATTTAAAGACCTTCATGGCTTGGGACCAGGTTATCTGAGGGACTGTCTCTTGCCGGTTACATCTACCCGACCCATTAGAGCAGGGAGGCAGAGAATTCTTCAGGTCCCATCCCCAAGGGAGATACACCTGATGGGACCCAGAAGAAGGGCTTCTCTGTGGTGGCTCCCTCTCTTTGGAACATCATTCCTGCAGAGATTAGAATGGCCCCCACTCTAATACTCGTCCAGAAGGCGCTGAAGACCTGGTTCTGCCAGTGGGCCTGGGGAACCCAGAGCAGGATGGAGCCCATTAAATGGCTTATGGCTGTTACTGGGGCAGGAGGTGGGGGGGATCAGGATGATTTTATTATATTTATTTTGATTTTTTAATTAGTTTTATTGTTTTTAAACACGATTTTTATATTTTTTATATTTTGTAAGCCACCTTGAGTCGCCATGGGCGAATAGGTGGCAATATAAATCTAATCAATAATAATAATAATAATAATAATAATAATAATAAACATCTTTATGTTTGTTATACCACACAGAAATTGTATGGCAGGCAACAGAATAGGGCTCATCAGCCTCACTGGTTCAGATGTTAATTCATATAATTGCTTTTACTTTGTTATATAATTAACAATGTCCTTATTACAATGTATTTAGGGCAGTGATGGCTAACCTTTTTGCCGTCGGGGAGAGCCTTCTCTGTGGTGGCCCCCACCCTGTGGAATGACCTACCCCCCGAGCTGAGAACTGCGACAGACCTGC
>JANHFK010003419.1:30574-41170 GCA_036250565.1 Sibynophis collaris | reverse complement strand
CCCATTTCTTCCCGATTAGCTGGGACTTGGGAGACAGAGAATAGATGGGGGCGGGGCCAGTCAGAAGTGGTATTTATCGGTTCTCCGAACTACTCAAAATTTCTGCTACCAGTTCTCCAGAACTGGTCAGAACTTGCTGAATACTACCTCTGATCTACACACAAAACAAATCTACACAGAATAACAGTTTTCAATGGAAGCCTGATAAAGATTTTAATCAAATGCATTTGGTTGACTAAATTATACTTTAGAGACCTTCATAGGATTGCTTTTTCCATTTCTTCTTTTCAGCATATTTTGTCTCTATAAATTGCCTTTAGAAATCTTCTATTTTGGCAGCAAAATCTTGGCTCTTGAACTTTAAAATAATTAAATGTAATCCCTTTCTTCAGGTCTGATTTTTTTTTTGAAAGGACAACTATATCCGTATTGAATGAAGCAGTGGAACTGGAACAGAGCATGGCAAATACCTTTGTAACAGTATCTGATGGATACTGCCTTAGTGAGCCAATACAGTATTATGGTGAGTAAAACAGAGAAAATACCAATAAAATACAAGTGTTAGTAAAAACATGAATTTCTGCAATCGTTAAATACATGTTCTGGATCATATATGAAGAATATTGAAAGGTTATTTGGGATGCCATTTTAGATTTGAGGGAGTCAAAAATAATCCCCCCAATACACATTCAATTCAAAGAAAGATTCAAAGATAATGAGATGAATATTTTAAGGCATTAATTCTTCTTAAAATCTTAAAATAAATTGCTGCATTGTTATCCAGATGTTTAGTCTTGATAGACAATGTTTAGGTCCTTCCTGGATTATATTTTTTTAAATCATTGGGAATTGAATATCCTTCAAGTATAGGACACCTTTAAGCAGAAGATTACTCCCGCATAGCCCTTCAATAGAACACTGTTTCTGGGAAAATTGATTACATGACCACAAGAACAGTTACCAAGGGGCAAGTGTTTCAAAGTAAATATATTAATGGTTGTATTGTAAAATTCTTTACTTTAATTCTACAAAAATAAAGATGAATTCTTCAAAATATTGTCTACAGGAGTTCCTAAAAGCAAATGCCAAAACTGAAAATAATTCTAGCAATATGCTTAATTTCCAGTTGGTCATTATAAAATGACAATGTCATTCACTCTGTTTCTTCCTTTTTTTAAACTTTCCTCTTGGGATGTGTTTTCTATATTGTTAACGTCAACCATTAGAGTCATTGGATACAAGATGGGTGGCAAATATGTAACTCAGATGTGGAGGTTGTTTTTTTAAAATCAAATAGCAAAATTTTAGTTAGATGCAGAAATATTACATTAGTTTACAATTAAACATGTCAAATTCTAAATTGTGATTTTTTTTCCAAAACAATCCAGATATCTTACCAGAACATATCAGTTATCCAGTGCAAGACCTTGATTTCCAAGCTGCTCCTTACTGCCAATATTCAACAGTTCAGTTCCCTCCAGTATTACAGACACCGTCTCCACAGACTCATTACAATTCATATAGCTTGGATTCTCAGTTCAGCGATGGCCAATACATCATCAATAATTGTGAACTCAGTAAACCCACCTGCATGGGTGCCCATCATGATGGGGGAGGATACCTTGGGCAGAAACGACCCAGGCTTAATCATTCTGCCTTACGAATAAAAGGGCAAGAAGAACTCTGCGTAGTCTGTGGAGACAAGGCTTCAGGATATCATTACAATGCACTCACCTGTGAAGGCTGTAAAGGTAGTAAGAAAAGAACACAGTATCTTATGGCATATGAAAGGTTTAGGAATGAAGTGCCAAATACTGATTATTCACAATATAGAAGATGAGTTAAAAAGATAATGGGACAGAGATTGGTGCTGGAAATTTTAGGATTGTAATGTGTAAGCATATTATAGGAAGAAAATTATGTTCTGTTCAATTGCAAATGACATTCGGTAAAAGTCAGTGGACTTTAGATAGTTGGATGGAATTAGAGTTGCAGGAGTAAAGATCAAAAGCAGGAAGTTCAGGGCTATTCAGAAAATAAAGTAATGAGAGTACTGAAGATGAACAAACTTAATCTGGAGATTGTCTAATATTTCCCCCTCAATGCAGAATTCAGCAATCTGGTCCCTGCCAATTGTCTAATCAGGCCTAGCACTGACATGCAAGTATTCAAATTTTCCTCACTCCTGAAGTTCAATAAGCAAATTTTCTTACTGAATTTGAAAGGGAGTGAAAATTTCTATTAAGAGGGAAATATCAGGTAATCTTCAGATTAAGTTTGTAATGAACATTCTCATAAATTCAGCCTAATCTACTCTTGACATAGTGAGGGGATAGGCCTTTCTAAGCTTTTTAAATGTCTAATTTATTATAAATCATTGTAAGCTATAAAACATAACTGCAGATAATTATCTTAATGGCAATATTATCATATCTTACTTATAACATCCATATAATTAAAAACTAAGACCCCTTGAGTTCAGTGGAGCTCATTTCCTTCTAAGAAATTCTATTTTAGATTTATAAACATTTTAAAATCTTATTTGTTGACATGATTTTTTTTGCAATATATTACCTTAGTATATTGAACACTACAAATTAAAGTACAGTAAATTGCTGACGTATAGTTTCTTTATTATTTGTCATAATCTGAAATAATTATTGCAAGGATTTTTTCGACGGAGCATCACCAAAAATGCAATATACAGATGCAAGAGTGGAGGTCATTGTGAAATGGATATGTATATGAGGAGGAAGTGTCAGGAATGTCGCCTAAAGAAATGTAAAGCTGTGGGAATGCTGGCGGAATGTGAGTGCCAAAACTACTTACCTCTGGTTTCTGATGTGCTACTTAGTTTAGGAACATTTCTGATAAGTTTCATATCATGGAGTAGGATAAATTAACCAAATATAGTAATCGTTAATACAAATTCAATTTATGCGTTTTACAACAGTGTCATATATTTTACAATGTAACTTAAATATCAACACAGTTCTTAAATATGCTTATGAATTTTGGTGTAAATTCTTATAGGTTTGCTAACTGAAGTCCAATGTAAATCAAAACGACTTAGAAAAAAAACTAGTTTCCTTTGCAACATCAAAATGGAAGACGAGGGAATGGACAGCAAGCATGTATCTTCTACAACCAAACCTTTAAAAGTAGGATCATATTTCACATGTTTTTTATATTTTTAATGTTTTACATTTTTATATATGTTTTAATTATATTATTATTTATATTTATATAATGTAATATATATGATATAATATAAACATATTAATTATAAAAACATATTGATTATAGTTTTTGGCTTTGAAGTAAAGCCTTTTTTTTTTTCAAAGGTCCAGGAGAGAATGGAATTTACTCCTGCAGAACATGAACTCATTGATCATATTTTGGTTGCTCACCAAAAATGTACAATTCCAATGGAGGAAGCAAAAAAGTTTGTATGTGCTCATACATTAATATTACCAAGATTTTTTTTTTTTTTGAGAAGGGGCGTAATAGCTCAGCAGTTAAAGACACTGAGCTTGTCAGCTGGAAAGCTGAAAAGCTGACAGCCTGGTTCAAGATCCAAGTGCCACGCAGAGTGGTGAGCCCTAGCCCCAGCTCCTGTCCACCTAGCAGTTCGAAAGCATGCAAATAAATAAATACCGTAGGTACCACTTTGGTGGGAAAGTAAAAATAACAGCCTTCTATATGCCTTGGCCACATGACTATGCAAATGTCTTTTGACAATGCTGGCTCCCTCGGCTCTTAGTCAGACACTACTGGAAAGGGGAAACCTTACCTTTATTTTTTGAGAGATGTGGTATTTCAAGTTTCAAATGGCATATAGGCTCATTTTAAATATTTTTTATTAGTTACAGGAAAATACTAATCCTGAAGAGAATTTTCTACGTCTTTCGGAAACAGCAATGGTTCATGTGCAGATCCTAGTAGATTTTACAAAAAGACTCCCAGGTAAATACTTTTTAATATAGCATTTTACAAACTAGTTCTGATCAATTTCTTTAGCTGACTCAAAATATGTACTAACTTTGGGTATATAACTTTATACCAAATTAATCTCCACGGCCCCAGGTGGCAGCACTTGCATAACTGGATTTGGAAGATGAGATATTACCAAAACATCCTAGAGCACAGTAGCAAACTACAGGATTTCCTTACTTCATGCATTCATTTTATTTGAAAAAAATGGTTGTTTTTTCTTGCAGCATAAACAATTTGCATCAAAGGTCTAGAAACATAAAGATTTCTTTCCAAATCCACTTGAACATCTTTGTACCAAAACTCTTTTCTCCCCTCACTTATATGTTTATCAGTATTCTATATTCATTCTAGCTGTTCATCCTGACTTCCATTTATTTCTGTTCCTGCAAATAGTCACTATTACCATGGAATTAAAATGTCTATCCACATCTTGTCCATTAGATCTTGAATTGAGACACTGATATCATCTACTCTAGTAGCATTCGTAGCAGGTTTAAAAAGTCAAGATGGTGCTTGTGGCAGTGTAATCAAGGCCACACCCCTTTATATGTGTATGCAGTTTCAATGTTTTTTAAAAAGCTTCAGTTGTGCTGCTTTCTTAACTTTTCAACATTTCCTCTAGACACTGCTGCTCTAGTTCAAGTATAAATAAGTTTGGACCCAAAGGAAACTGCTATTAATTGATCCCCATTTTTGATATTTTGGTAATGCTTTTTATAATTCTTGAAACTGGATACATTGCAAAACAATAATGGTAGTCTAAGATATTTGATGGGACCCAAATTAGACAAAGATATCAAAATCAGTTTAAATATGTGCTGTCCCTGTCCATTTCAATGAGCCTGATGAATTTTAAACATTCCACTGCTTGATCTGGGATGTTCTTCTGGTGCTTTTATCATGGCAATGATACTATCTAGTTTCCCACTTTCTGCAAATCAGTAGCCCCTGGTGCAGGGGTGAAATCCAGCAGGTTCTGACAGGTTCTGGAGAACCGGTAGCGGGAATTTTGAGCAGTTCGGAGAACCGGTAGCAGAAATTTTGAGTAGTTTGGAGAACTGGCAAATACCATCTGTGGCTGGCCCCAGAGTGGGGTGAGAATGGAGATTTTGCGGTATACTTCCCCTGCCACTCCCACCAAGCCACAGAACCGATAGTAAAAAATATTGGATTTCACCACTGTCCTGGTGTATTCATAAACTTCTTCACTATTTGGAATTCCTTTCAACTCTACATTTAAAGTTTTAAGTTTTACATTTTCACAATGCATAATAATTTAAAAAATATTTCAAATATCTGCAATGGTCCTATTTAGATACACAATTTTCTTTGTCACAGTATCAGTATCAGTGTCTATGATTACTACAGCCCTGGATGTTTTCCATTGGTTAAGTGGGACTAAAAAGTAATTTCTCTTCTTCTTTCCTTCTCTTCAAATTACAAGTGGAAGAATGTTGTTGAGCTAGCAAAGTTTAGAAGCTCCCTGGAAAGTTCATGATCCTCCCCTCCCCTCCACCCCCTCTTTGGATCTCTCCAAAATAGAAATTTTATGATGGGAAACAGAACTAGTGACAATTTTCATATCTGAGGCTGTAAAATCTTAAGAGATGGAATCTAAAAAATTACAATCTTCAAATCTGATTATTTTTTTAATAAAAAAACTTTTCAGAAAAATTAAGTAAAAGGTAAGTTTTCCTTAGTGTAATTTTACCTATTTCTTTATACTATAGGATTTGAAAGCTTGGCCAATGATGATCAGATTGCACTATTAAAAGGTTCTACAATTGAAGCCATGTTTTTACGCTCAGCACAATTATATAATGAACAAGGAATTGAATATCAGACACCATTTCATGAAAGTAAGTTTTAATACCAGCATTATTATTTTATGTATATAACAGGAGTGGGTTCTACTTGCCTTCGCAATGGGAGCGTGCACTTGCTTCACTTGCAGCGCTTCTGCGCATGCGCAGAGTATCCCTGATGACGTCCAGGTGGGTGGGTGGAGCCTCCCACCGTATTTATACCGGTTTCTAGAACCGGACAGAACCGGAAGGAACCCACTACTGGTATATAATGAAGTGGCCCAATGCTTACTATAAAGCTTGTCCCATCGTGCCCTTTCTTTTGAATGACTCTTTCTTCTAACAATATTGCTAACAATATTGCTAACTACAATAATTTGTAGTCTGACTTATTTTGTTAAAAATATTTTTTTTAAAATATTTGGGTTTTTTTTGTTCTTTATTGTAGATCATATTAAATTTTCTGACCATACTATATGTGGCCAAAATAAAAGTGCTTATCCAACAGAAATGTCTCATAGAGAAGAAAGTCCAACATCTACTAGTACAACAGGTAACAGGGCATTGTGATATATTTAATAAATGGCTAAATAATTATTTAATTTAAATGTGTCTAGTTTCAGAAAAGTAAATAAAATATTTTGAAAATTCTTCTACTGAATTATTAATAATGAAGTATCTCCCTATCATATTTTTGATTTCATCCAATTCACTATTTGGATTTAGCTTCTTGATACCGCCATCATGTACATTTTTTACTTTTTTGAATCCTGGCATCATCTTTGGCCACTTCAACCATTATTTAACTTTCTTTCTAGTGTCTATTTTACTTTGTTAAATGTTTCCTCTTAATTTCACACCCTTGTTTCTCACATAGTTCATCACCCCAATTGTTAATATCTTCCATGATCTACTTTTTTTTTACTGACTTCTTAAAATTATCATTATACAATTAATAAACTATTCTTTAGTAGTTTTTTTCTTGTTCTTCCCACACTAGTGGATGAGATGGTTGTGTGGGTGTTATTATTTTATGTTGATATAAAATAATATATCCATTACTTGATATAAAGTAATATATCCATTACTTTTCTCAAGCTTAATTTTGGAAAAGTTTTCTTCTTACTATCTGGAGAACCCATTGTAGTTTATTTTTTTAAAAAAGAGTTTGTTTCTTCATTTTTCATTTAAGCTTTTTCTGTTGAGTTTTAAAAGTCTTATCTTTTGCTTTTTTTCTCTGAACATATTAATTTTCACTGATTTTTTATTCACCATTCTGATTCCTCTAACATGATTCTTTATTTTTATATGTCTACTACCATCAACTTATTTAAAATGCCAACAAACCTCCTCACAAAAATGTTTCTGAATGAATTTTACTCATTTATATTTAGCCTAATATTTATGTTAAGAATGAATCAATGATATATTATTTAGCTATCATCTGATATTTTCTGTTATTTTTATAGGTATAACTGAGGAGTTTATCACCGCATTATTTTATTTCTACAGAAGCATGGGAGAACTTAATGTGACTGCAACAGAGTATGCATTACTTGTTGCAACTACTGTGTATTTTTCAGGTAGCGTTATTTACTTACTTTTAATTATTTAAAACAAAGTTCAAATTTTAAGAATAAAAAATGAAAATTTATTTTTTATCTTTTAGGCCTACCATAATTTTCCACATTTTAATAAATCTTTAATAAGTTTTTTTTTCTAAATTAAGTATTTCTTAAAAGGTACAATACCACATTATCCCTATTCTGCTGAAATTAGCAAAATCATTACCTGAGGTTTCTGGAAAATCTGTAGCTAATAGCACAAGAATATATATAGTAGTATTCTCATACCAAACATGATTCCTACTTAAGAATCCAATGCTGGTTTTTTTTATATTGCCTGGTAGTTGACATAAGAACACAAATAGAGGGATTCTGTCATAAGGATGGACAAGCTGGTTGGGGTTCAGTTGCTCTGTAATTTTGATATATCCTAACAGTTCAATTTGGAAATGACAGTTATTTTGTTTTACACAAAATCATGTGTATTTGTATATATAAAATCATGTTCATATTTTTCAGATCGACCACTCCTAAAAAATAAGCAACATGTAGAAAAACTCCAGGAACCCTTTTTAGGAATTCTGTACAAATATTCAAAAATCTATCACCCTGAAGAACCGCAACATTTTGCCCGTCTCATAGGGCGGCTCACTGAACTCAGAACCCTTAATCACAACCACTCAGAAGTACTAGTAACTTGGAGAACCAGGGATCCTAAGCTGACTTCTTTACTATGTGAAATGTGGGACTTGCACTGAAAAATTGCTACTTATATGAATTGTTACGAAGGACTGTTTTCTCAAACATGCTCTTCCTTAATTCTTACACTTTTATTTTAAAAAAATCATTTATGTTAAATGGCTTATACCTCATAAATCTGTTATGATAACTATTCAGAATATTAGCTTGTGTTGTGAAAGCACCCATATACATTTTCAGTAAGCAAGAATATGAAAATGTGTACACTTTATTGACAAAATGTTACTGCTGCATTTTAAAAGTTGTATGTAAAATTTGTTTAAACTGTTAAGATATTGTAATGCATTCAGTTCTTTATATGAACCATTCAGACCTCTAGTAAAAGGTGGGTTGATTTTCCATATGGATATATATTGGGCCTTAAATTAGTACTTATATTATTCTATTTCATGAATAAAGAAAAAAACGTGGTTATAGGAAGAATGTTTTATACTGTAGGCCACACATACATGAATACAATCTGTAACATCTTTGGGTATACTGCATAAATGTTGGTTGGTTAAATTTACCATGTTATATATATATGCATGTCCCCAAGCCATGTCATTCATATCATATTATAATTCATCTCGTTTGCCAAAGCTGAATACTTACAATAATTAAATATCAACATTTATTAACATTATTTCACCTCTATGTGAAGTCATGTTGTAGATGGATTGTTTTAGAAGTATATTTTAGAACTTACTCATGCCAACTTTTAATTTAAACTGAAAGTTTAAACTGAAAGTTTAAATTAATACAACTTCTTTTGTGAATACAACTAAGATTTCCAGTGAATTTGAAAGGGATACTGTATATAAAATAAAAACAATTGAGTTAAATTTAGCTTCTGGACACTACTATGGACAACAATTATTCCTTCTCAGCAATAATTGAAGTGTGTTGTCATTACATTCCTTTGGGATTTGTTGTCAGTCACTGCATTCTTTGGGATGTTATTTTCACTGGGAGTTTTCTGGTCTGCCATCCAAGAACGAAGCAGGTTGCATCCTGCTTACTCTTTAATAACATCAGTCATGTTTGGGTAGACATTGCCATCTGTTTGGATTTTATGGTTTAGTACTAGAGGCTAATTTAGACTGGAATTAATGATTTACATTAATATAGTGATAAATAATCCCCAATTTATCTTTTGATATAATTTCTCAGTTTAAAAAGCTTCCTGTTAATTTCTATTATTGTAACTTTGAAGATATACTGTATATCTTAAAATTCTGCTGTTTTTATATTGGAGATATTATCTTTGCATTTAAGAATTATTATTCATATCTAAAATATTGTGTAAATGACATCTGAATATAAAGCTAATATTTTTAATTTTGTTTAGTGCAATATTTTTCAGGTATATATTTAAGTCTAATAAATGCACTATCAGTCTGATTTTCTGCAGCAAGTTAATTGATTTTATATGCTTAATTGGGTCAGAAATCTTTATTTCTAAAATACATGTATACATGTGTAAAATGGTAGTCCTCTAATTTAAAGTCATATTGCATTATTTCAAAATTTGGAAGAAATAAAACAGACCAAGTAGCACAGATTGCTGCTACTGGATGGTACATTCAGAGGCTCCGTTAGTTCCTAGTTGAAAATTCTGCGAATAAACACCACCTAATTGCTCTTTTTGTTGGTAGAAAAAAAATGCACCGCACATTCTCTTGTCTGATTTGGCTTGCGCGCAGATTCTCTAGCGCTTCCCAATTCGGCGTTAATAAAATCGGTTTGCTCCATTTTTAGATGCAAGGGATGGCGAGACCTTGATTGATTTCTTGACACCATTTGCGAATGTTGAGTAACCTTACTCATCTGAAAGCTTGTTTACCCTGACCAGCTATCGGCGGCTTCTCCAAAACTGAATCCGGACGGCCAACTGTTTGCGAAGCCACAGTTATTTCTCATTTGTTAACATATTCCCCCCCAGTTCTTATCACAGTGTTCAGTCCAATTCACTATAACGCTTTCAGTTTAAGTAATAAACTTAGGGTTGTCTTCATCAACAAAACGTGAAAGCAGGTCCAACTGTCTATGGAGAGTCTCAGTCATCCAGGTCATGGTTGTCATGGTGCTTTCTTCTGTTTTTTTCTTTGAAGACGTTTCGCTCCTCATCCAAGAAGCCTCTTCGATGAGAAGCGAAAGAGCCAAGCAGAAAGGATCGAGGAAGAGTGGTCTACCTGCGAGGCGGGCAGGTGAGCCTCTGATTAACGAGATACCGATCATTCTTTATCTTTGGGCAGACGTCCTCCCCCCCCCTCCCCCGCTCCGAATTAACTTGAAGCAAAAGGCGTTAAACCGCCGACCTGCGGCTCGCGCTTTTGCACACGGCCCTGGATCGATTTCTTTCCCGCCTTTTTCTTCTTTACTTGTTCCAATGCTTGGAGTTGTTACGCTCGGTGCTGCCGTTTGAGGTAAAGATTCATTCACGCACGGGTCTCCTGGCCTAAAAGCTGTATCTTCATTCCACTTTCTCA
>JANHFK010003418.1:32792-44322 GCA_036250565.1 Sibynophis collaris | reverse complement strand
GTTCTATGGGCATGGCTTGGTGGGAGGGTGTCCTGTGTGAGTGGGCATGGCCAACTCAACATTATTCACAGCCACGCCCACTCAGTCACATGACCCATATACACACACCAAGCCATGCCCACAGAACCCGGTAGGAAAAGTTCTTCAATTTCTACTCTGCCTCTTTTCCCTTGTCGGTGCATTTAAGAAGGAAGCGGCTCACTCCGGTAACCTTTGCTACAAGGAGCTTGCAGCCACTGCATCTTTCAGCACAAGAAGTGCCTCCAGGTGCACAAAAAAGAAGAAGCTGCAGTTGCAGGCATCTCGCAACAAGGGGGGCGAGATGCAGGCTTGCAGGAGCTCAGCGGCGATGGCTCAGCCCTGGCTTGCCTTCCCTGGCAGCTAGCCATGGTGAAGAGCAGCCAGCTGTGTGGTGAAGGGAGAGCAGGCGGCGAGCGGGATGTGGCTCCAGGGCAAGGCCGGAGCCAGGGAATGATGTATTCCCCACTTCGGTTGAGGCTGGCAGCAAGCGGGCGGCAAGCGGTTGGTGAGGGGCGACAACTCCGGGGCCTTGGAGAATCGCACATCTCTGGGCCCTGACCCAAGGTGAAGGGCGAGAGGGCGGCATGCATTGCTTACCTTTGGTGAGCTGAGCAGGTGAGGTGACTGGCAAGGCGAGTAGCTGGGTTGCATGGCAAAGGGAGCTTACATAGGGTGGGGGTGAGTGGGTGGGCCTAGCAGCCGGAAGCGCTGAACAAGCCGGAAGGTGCAAGCAGCCGACTGGGCATGGGCAGGGCCACCAGGGATGATTGCCACCGGTTCGGCGAACCAATGGCAATCATCGGTACAGGTTCTAGCAAACTGGTAGGATTTCACCCCTGATGTAGTTCCAGGGCTACGCTTGGTCCTCCCTCATTAGGCAGGAAGTTTGATGAGTGGTGACTTGGCTGCCATTATTATTGTTATATGCCTTTACACATTTCTATATGTACTTTGGGGTCACATTGTATTGTGTCAAGTTCTTTGATATATGTTTTAATGATGTTTTGTGTTTGCACACTACCCTGATTTAGCCAGTATAAAAACGTTTTAATAAATAAATAAAAATGAATTCTATTGATGGCTTTATGGATGGCACTTCAAGTTTTTCTTCTTCTATCCTCATTTGTTTATTTACAATATTTGTTTATTGTTAAAACAGACACTGTAAGATATGCATACAAAAAAGGAAAAGAGTAAAAACAAGAGAAATCTTTACTTTGCACATTATTACATTTTCCCATACCCATATTATTAAGGGGGAAAATTCCTTGAGGTACTTTTTTCTTGATTAGCAATACCTAAGGCAGAATTCCTATCTGTGGAAGTATAGTAGTCTTCAACTTACAACCACAAGGAAGCCAAACATTTCTGTTGTTAAGCAAGACATTTGTTAAGTGAACCTTGCCCCAACAGTGACCTTACTTGTCACTGTTGTTAGGTGAATCCCTGCACGGAACATGGTTGTTAAGTGAACTTGGCTTCCCCATTGATTTTGCTTATCAGAAGGTCGCAAAAGGGGATCACGTGACCTTGGGACACAGCAAAGGTCATAAGTATGAACCAGTTGCTAAGTGTCTGAATTTTTATCATGTGACCACAGGGATGCTACAAATGTTGTAACTGTGAAAAACAACCATAAGTCACTTTTTACAGGGCCGTTGTAACTTTGAACAGTCACTAATTGAACTGTTGTAAGTTGAGGACTACCTGTACATGAAACTGTGTGACTTTTTGTTTTGTTTCATTTGACATGGGATGCAGCTGAAATGTCATCACTACAGATATTACAAGTATGGCACTGCAGTATTAGAAATGACTAATTTTGAAGGCATCATTTAGTTTAATGTTATTGTGCTTCTGCAACAATGATTTTTAGTAAATTCTCCAAATCACATATTTAAATAAGTAAACAAGTGCCTTTTGTTCAGAAGGTGGAGTCATATTTGATCAAAATGGCTAATATATCACCAGCAGAGTACTAGAAAGATTATATCTTTGGAAAATATTGTTGCTATAATCAAGTAAGTGAGCCTTTGGCATAAAGCAGTCTGCAAATCTACAAAATATATTTATCTCCTGGAACACAACTCTATTATATTATAATTGTTTTGCTCACACTTTCCCTCAATTGGTTTGTTATCCCGATATTATTACATACATAGAACACGCCACACGAGGGACAGAAAAGCAGATTCTATTATCAGACTAATACACTATTCATGTGAGGTTTCATAATCCATCAGATTATGAATTACGTTTTACCAAAAATGAAAAGGTCTGCACAAAAATAATACATTATAAAATAACATCTTCAAATGGTGTTCAAGCAAATATGACTTAATCTAAAACTCCAAGTCTGTTTTTGCTCTCAAAGTGAAAATATTTAAACTACAAACTTAACATACATACCTGGGCAGAGGGGTGTGGAATCCCCATACCTCCACTGAATATAGTGGGATACATTTCAGAATAAAAATGCAAAGGATTTCCCCCTAGATTAATATTAGTCTCTCTGGAGTAAAATCAGCTACTTGGGAAAGCTTTCAATGATGATGCAAGTTACATAAAATGAGCGTGGGGAACCTGCAGGAACAAGGCATTACGTACTCAGCTAACAAGCTGGTTCTGCAAGATTTAAAGAGGCAGCTAACACAATACCACATTGGTCAATTCTTCTATTAAAAGCCACAAACTTGCAGATCATCAAGGGCTGGGGAAGCAAGATTATGAGGAAAGGGGAACTCCAGCAAAAGTGCCAAATAAAATATAATCTATTCTCCCTGATGGATGCATGAAATATTTGTGCCTATATATTGTAACAATCTCCCCTTTTCAAATCCTTTTCAGACTGTTACCTGTTTGTGGTGCCTGTGCTGTTGCCTCCACTGCTATGCTTTCTTGACCGGCTCAGTCTCTGCAGTGGCTTTGGGTCCTGCAGCCCAAGACTTGTCATGGAAGGGAAAGCTGAGGCATACCCATGTTCACACTCTGCATAAATTATGATCAAATGGAAACAGAAAGAACAGTGAGTAAGAAACAGTATTTTCCAGACAAAACACTAGCCGAGCCCTGAATGACTTCTCAGGCAGTACTCTCAGCTTTAAACAAACGTGAGAACACTCAGACATAAAAACCACAGGCAATGCACCTGTTCAGATAAGGCTGATTAGCTTAGAGTCCAAATCCCTTTGTGTCAGTCCTGGAGACTGCATGCAGTTTTCTCTCTTTTTCAGAAGTGGTTTCCCATTGCCTTCTTCCTAAGGCTGAGAAAGAGTGAATGGCCCAAAGTCAGCAAACTGATTTTATTGCCTAAGACAGCACTAGAAGTTACAGTCTCCTACTTTGTATATACTAGTGTCATTAATCTCTATCCCAAACTGGTTCTCCAGTGTATGTTCCAAGACAACTTTAATGTCTGTATCAAAACTTCTTGATCAAATCCAGAGCACATTAAAAGACATTCTGACATTCTGCTCACAATTCTCCATCTATTACATATGAATCACTTTGGCCCCACTTTTTTCCCCTCTCCCCAAGCAACTGCTTCTTTCAAAACAAATTAAGTTGGAGTTATTTCCAGGAGGATGGAACCTCAATTCCTGCCCCTTCCTCAAAAGGTGTTACCTCGGTCTCTGCGATCCAGGTATTCGGCTGCCTCCAAAAGGCGCTGGATGTTGATCATCTCTACCCGCTCCATAGCCCTTGAGATGGATGAGACCTTTCCCCGAACAATTGTGAAGGAGGATTTTGCTACCTTGCCCCTGGCACTATGTAAATAGAGCTTAGATCTCTGATTTTTCCAAGAGAGTAAAAGAATAAGGTAGGAAACGAGCAACTTGGAGAAAGGGTGCCTCTTGTCCTGCTTCTACGAAGTTAATCAGTGAGGCGTAAAAAAGAACTGAACAACTACTGCAGCAGTTACCCTGACTCATGGCCACATCCTACTTCAGAAAGATCTCTTTCTTTTACCTCTAGGCAATAACAGAGACCCTTCCCACAACTCCTAGTCCCGACTGTCTCCCCCTTTGGTTTTAGCTATTCGTCTTCTTCTCCTTTAAATCTCTAGCACTGCGCCCGACCCAGCTTCCTACCCTTTTCTCAGTGCCCCAAACATTTAATCTGTCCTCTAACCTCTTCTTAATCTATTCCTGCATTCTGGCCCCTATTGCCCCTTTCCTTCGTGGCCCCACACTTTTCGCCTCCTCTATCTCGATGCTGCCCCTGCATCCATCGTGCAAGCCCTCTCCCCTAAAGATCTATTGCTTTCTCCGCCTTCTGCAGCAGATACTGTACGTCCCTGCCTCTTTCACAGTTTGTTTACCTCCGCTTAGAAATCATGGAGGGGGAGACATGAGACATGAGACTTTCAGCCCCAATGCCATTTGGGAAATGTAGTTCTCAGCGTTCTCTCCCTGCAAGTGCGGCGCGTGTGCACGTTTGCATTATGGGAAGCTTCGTTTTTCCACGTTACGCATGTTGCCCGGACCGAAGAAAGCTTATACAGCCCTCCCCTTGGTATGGGTTAAGGGCACGGAGATAAGATGGGGAAATCCCTTCCTTGTTTACAGAAAAGAGCGGCCATGAAGGTTGGTCTAGTAATAAACAGAATTCCAGGATTAATGGACAGCTTGTCTTGCGCCTTCCCTTCTAAATAATCACTTTGGGGATTTGTTAAGCCTCAAACTGTTAATTGCATAAACTACTCGGAAAGAAGTTCCACTGATATCGATGGGTTGCTCCATTTGAGCAGTTTAAGTCGTCAAGTCAAAAAGGTAGCACAAAACTGCATTTTAATTGTTATTATAGCCATAATAAATCCATCGATTAAACAATCTATTCTACATGCCTGTTTTATCTCTAATTATTTCAAGAAACTTTTAAAATACAATTTATAATCAAATTATCTATTAGAAATTAAATTAACTTTACAACTGAAAACATTTTTGCTTGAAACTTAAATTCCATCAAATGTAATTAAAAGTACACATTGAATATTATTTTTAATATGAAATAACAGTTACTTCAAATCAAATGTTTATTACTGTTACAGACAGCAAAAATAATTGTTTCTGTTTTAGAGTCCTATGAGATTCATCCTATGGAATGAACCCTATGTCTAAAATATTCCCTTTTCTCAAAAATAATAATAATAATAATACTTGAGTAGTATACTGGAGTGAACAGGTCCTCTGATGTTATTAGTATAATTATAAACCTAACAAAATAGTAGAAAACCTAAGTTTTTAGGAAAAACAGTAAGCATGGTTTCTGATCTTAAAAACAAATATACGAATATCCTTCAAATCACTAATAGAATCATACTTTAAACTAGGAAAAAAATTAGAATCAACAAAAAAAAGAAATGTATCCCCCTGTATAGGGAAACTGAATTTTAACTGAAACACAGAGAAATGTAAAAAGTTGGAAGAAGATGATGTGCCAACTAGTCAGAATGAAAAGCTGAATTGAGCAGTTTGTAATATTTTTATAATTGAATACAGAAAGTATTTTGCAGATACCAAATAAACAGAGTCCCCTATGTTCAGTTTTATCCTTAGCAAAAAAACTGCATTTTATATTGTTTCAACAAGAATCATTGTAAAGCAAAATAATTTTTATTCCTGAAATAAATAAGTAAACACACATCCATATTAAGCACATATGAAAATAACTCAGAAGCGCTTCAGACTTGCAGATGTGCAACATAGCAGTTCCTTTCTATGAGAGCAGTCTGACTCTTCAGATTTCCATAAGAGCCTTTAAAAAGGGGTTACTGATTAAAGCAATCCATTCATTAAAACTAATATAATCCTTAAAACAGTGGTCCTTTTTCACGTTTGTCTCAAAGCTAGAAAAAAATCTGGAGCACTTTAGAGAAATAGCAGAGGTAATATGTAGCCGGATGCCCTGGCCAGTAAATATTCAGTTCCATCCAGTTGTCCCAACTACCCCAAATTATGGGATTCCAAGGTCGTAAACAGAGTTACATGTAAGAGCGTTATTGGTTAAAGTACTAGGCTAGAAACCACAAAGTAATGACTTCCAGTCTTGCATTAGGCATGAAATCAGTTGGGTAACTTGGTCAAGTCACTCTGTCTCAGCCCTTGGAAAAGGGCAATGGTAACCACTTCCAAAAATGTAGTGGGCACTTGTAAATCACCAGAAGTGAAGACTACTCCAAGGTAAATTCAGATCTATTTCCACAATTATCGTTAAGACAGAATCCTAAGTAAGCAAAATGTGATTATTTTTACACAGTATTAGTAAATTTGAACATTATTTTTATGAGATTCAATAATGCTTGTTCTAGATGGAGCTTTTACATAATCATTCAGCCTTATTTACTGACTTGTAAAATGGATCCCGAGGCACAGTCCACTTAATCTGTCTTTTCCCATCAATTTCTCCATTGTTTTTCTTTCCAAAGTGCAGTAATGTATTGTACTGTATTTTTTTTTAAGTTACATGGTAGCTTTTGATTGATAGTGCTAGTAGCTCTGTCTGGAAGCACCTTATGCATCAAGTCATTAGAAGCCAAATTAAGTCATAATACTTAGTGGTTTAAAGATTTTTGCATAGGCAAGTTTCATCATGATGTGGTAGATCATTTGGTTCTAGGATTTCATAGGAATACATAAAGGAATATTCCCTATAAACCATAAAAGGTTTGTGAAATTAAATGACATTACTCTAAAATAAGTTTTTATTGTGGTTTATTATTATCATTCTTCCAAAACTGATTAGACCACATGATATATCTCTTAATTAATTTTCCTGAATAATTCTTATTTAATGTAGTCAAAGAAGTTTTAAGATTTTTTTTTGCCTACCTGCACTTTAGTATCTCATATTATAAGAATAAATATTCCTGTAGGAATTTCATGCAAAAGATATGGGTTCAAATTACATGGATCTAACCTGATAGGTAGCATATGATAGATGTTGGTTGGAGAGATTAATAATTGTAGTGCGATAGAGTTAGAAGGCTATGGACCTGGGCAAGATCATTCTACAGGAAATACCACTTTATTAAAGCTCATGATTACCATTGACAATCCAACACCCAACCCCAAAAAACTCACCACTCCTCAGTTCCAACAATTCTGGGAAACTATGTTCAGTGGTTATATTCAATCTGATATAACAATAATATATGGTGGTAAATCAATAGGTTTATTTATATTGAAATCCTATCCGTGTCAATTTAATAGTAAAGCTAATTGAGTGAATGAGATTACTGGGACTATCAAATCTGGACTGCAAACAGCTAGACAACTCCTAGATGGCAGCAAAGAGGACATAAAACTCATTAGTGTCATCTAGTGTTACCCAAATTTACTACTTCACAATCCAGCTATTAGCCTATATTAATTCCCTTGTTTCTACAACTGTAACTTGTGATGATCCATAGCTTTTTGGAGAAAGCAGATCAAAAGTCTGGGAAGAAATTTTGGGAAAATTCTTAAGGGATCTTCCAAAGATACTGTTAGTGGTAGCACAAAGAGCATTAACTCTACTGATATTCTTACAAGTTAGCATGAGTAAACCATATTTCACTTCCAAATTCATAATACTGATGAATTTAATAATTACTGATAATTACTCATAATAATTACTGATCAAACATCATTTTAACTAAGATTTTCCCTTTGGTTACTTCATCCACATTTTTGTTCCTCAGTTATATCCAACAAAATTAATTGGCAGGCTATTGGGATTGTAGAGGAAGAAAATGAAACATAAAATCTAAAGTATAATTTGAAAAGCATTATAATGTACTTGCTGCCAATTATTACCACAGATAGGACTATGTATGACCTAATCAACTCTTTTTATTCCCTAAAGAATACTATTTTATTCTTCAAAATAGTTCAAAGAATGGATCACATCCTTGCAAGCATCATGTTTATTCGATACCAGATGCAATTCACGAATAACATATGATATCCAGTAGCTTAACAATTTTGCTCCTGTCAGCTCTGTCTCCTAAATAACTAAGTAAATAAATAAACAAATAATTACTATTACCATCCAGTTACTTTGCTTTTAAGCTACACTACAATCAACTTTAACAAAAACTGCAAGATTTTAGCCTTAAGAAAAGATGATTGTGAAGAAAGAACTTAAACTACAATCTTTATTTCAATAATATCAAAGCATATATAAGCAATAAAATACATTAACTAAATGTTAATTGTTTTCGTGATGCATTAGGGATAATAAGTTTCCTTCCTAGTTATCCAGGTGCTAAAATTCAAAGGTTTACAAGCAAGAGCATCTCTTTTATTCTGAATAAATTGTTGTTATTGTCTGTGTAAATAGTAAGTTCTCTATATATCAGTGGCATATGAAAAAAGCAAGTAAGGGTACCCTTCATGGCTAGCACTGTAATTGAAGCCACAAATTATTTTGCTATACCTTCCGGACAATCTCTTTATTAGTGAAATCCTTCTGCTTGAAGATAAACAATGCCATTCTTTGTACAAACCTCTAAGATGCATAAAAATTGCTAGTGGCCTAGAAATAATTTGATGACTGCAAAGTGAGTAACATTAAAACAGCCGTTTTCTGCAAAAAGTTGAGTCCATGTGATTTCATCATAAAAATAAAAGTCATGAAACTCATAATAGATTTTATGTCGATTTTCAAGAAATCAGGAAGGGAAGGTAAACAGCATCAAAATGGTGGCAGTCTGGACTGAACAACTGAATCATCCCCTCTTTTTCATGTATTCACTGAATACATGTAAAAAAGGGGTGGCGTTTGGATAATTTGGCAATGGCTGCTATGTTACTCTTGTGGACATCCCTGCCATTAGCTGAGCACTCTTCACCGGTCGTGTTTTCAAAGAGAAGGATGTTAAAACTTTATATTCATGTGGCAGATTTCTACATGAAGTGAATATGGCTATGCAACATTTCATGTTCTAAGAAAAAAAAAAGTTTCACAGGAATTTTCACACAGAACTCCACAGAAAAATCAGTATGTTTTCCCCCAGGATTTTGAGGCTATCTTCTACCACTGCAGCTTCAGTCAGACAGCTGCAGCATAATCCTGGGGAAGGATTTGAAAGAACTAAAGACAAATTGCTTTGTGCATACCTACACACTCTGAACACACTGTCTTAAATTCAAAAACATTACACAACCATATTGATAATGAAGTTTTTATATAGCAGTTTTTCTAATTTTTAAGCATTTGTTAAAGGGATGATTAATGTCACAGTTGTTTTGGGTTTTGCTCATTTGTAGTTCTTAATGGAGAGCATTTCCATAACAGAAATTTAATGTGGATTTGCTGTTTCATTCCTTCTGTTTTTGCACGGTATTCATTTTCTATTGTCACCTAATTACTATCCTGTGTTTTTTTTTCTTAGTTCTTTTTTCTCAGACTTCTAAAAGAACAACTTTTAAAGAAAAGTCATTTGATTTCACAGCTACAGATGCCTCCAGCTACAAAGTGAGATTTTGACAATGACCTAAAAAAATCACCAGAGTTTAACGTTTATTACAAAATGTTACCTTATCATGCCAGTTTGAAAAATCAATATTTAAGCAGAACTCAAATACTTTTCATTTATATATTTTAATGGAAGAGCTGAGTAGCACTTATAAAACCACATGTTTTAAAGCTTTGATTTTTACAACTCACTGTAAATACAGGACTGGAGTACAAAATTTAACAATAACGCATTATGCTGTTTCATTACACACATGCATACTTCAATATATAAAAAAACTTTCTTGTAATGAGTTTATCAGTATACATCAGAAAAAATGCAGTATTGTCAATGGTATGGAAAGCTAATTTCAGTATTAATAAGACTAGGCAATTTTAGGCCTGTAGTGTAATATAAAGTTCGTGAAGACATTTTCTGCATTATTGCAATCAGTCTTTCCCAATTTGCTGCCCTCCAGAGCAACTGGAAATTCAACTCCTAAAAATCACCTCTCTTAATCAACTGTGGATGTCCCAAAATTTGAAGTGTAGCCCTGGTGCATCACGTACACAGTTGCAGTAGCTTGTGTCACATACTTAAAAATCATTGTTAAAATCATGTTATGATTCTCTTTATAACCTCCCAAATGAACAACTAAAAGCTTTTATAGATAGCTTTGGGCATATTGATTAGTGAAGTCTGGAGAAAATAATTCTTGCATAGATCCTATGTACCAAAACATTTTTGCATGAGTAAATTGTTCCATAATGAACCCAGTGTCATTTTTCCTGATTTTTCCTGTAGCCAATACAGCTTTTTTTCTTTGCTGAATATAGAAACCTCTTTCACCTTTCCCTTTGGATATATAAACATAACTCTTACACTAAAACCAAATTAATACTAAATAAAACTATGCTGCAAATAAAATTGCTTTATTTAAAATACACATACAAGAAAAAAGTGATGGCCTACAATGTGAAATATAACTTCAATCAGCACAAATGTTTAATATTTATGAAGCTGTGATTATGCCTGTAATTGTTACATTTTGGGTTTATAAGCCTTAGGTGCTTGAAAGGACTGAAAACATCCTGGAAACTTTTGCAGAGCCATACTCATTTCTGATAGTTTTAATTTGAAGGATATAAATCCTGCTTAAGGAAAAGTAAATACAGACGTGAAAATAACATCCCACGCCTTTCAAACAAATAACTTGTACTCCTTAACAAAGCGCAAATGTGTCTCCCTGTATATGCATAAATACATATCGGAGGCAAATATTTTAGGAACAACTTCGCCGATACAGGCAAAGTGAAAAACGCTTAATCCCTTGTTTTGCAATCTCGTACGAATCTGCCACTGCCTGTATCGCTGCCCAAGCAAGAAAGGATCGGAATTCGTGGCACCCGTTCAGGCCCTTATTGTTATTGTGAATCTTCAACTTGGAAACGCTGTGAGCGCAAAGCAGAGCATTGTCACTTTAAGCCTGAAACTATGACATCATCTGACCACAACTCCCAACAAGGACACTCCGCTCTATTCCAGACTCCTCCCATTGATCTTCAGGCTCAGCAACGCGTGACATCATAGGGATAAGAGAGCGCCACATTGGCGGAATGGCTTGAAATAACCACGCCCCCGGGTTAGAGTAGAGCCAATGGAAAGAGAGGAGTTTGTCTCCATGTGGAAACCATGTGGTTCTAAGGAGGAGGAGGAGCCGAGACTGATTATACTGTAAGCTAGCCAGGCGGATCAGAGTGCAGCCGAGGCAGCGCCGTTTGTTTTTGCCTCGGTGAAACTTTAAGAAGGATGTTGGGGGTTGGGATTTCGAGAGGCTGTTAAATGTGCATGCCTTGTTTACGTTTTTTTAAAAAAGACTTGCCTTGGCCGCTCCCACGGAGGGAAAAAAAAGTTTTACGGAAAATTCAAACGCGTGGGTTGCTCTCAAACCTAAGTCACTGCAACTCTGAAACGCACAGATGTAGCGCAGTACCAATCAGCCTGCCGATTTGTAAAACGTGCAAAATCTGCGCGAATCTCGTTCCTCGATGGGGGGGGGGGCACGCGGAC
>JANHFK010003417.1:109514-121753 GCA_036250565.1 Sibynophis collaris | reverse complement strand
TTCGTAGAAGGGCGCAATATAAATAAAAAAAAATAAAAAATTAGGAGACGTCAGTCATGACGTTTGCTGCGTCCAGAGCTTGTGTGATCATCATGTGAGACCTTCCAAGCTGCCTCTGATCAGCAAAATCAACGGGGAGGGGAGCCAGATTCACTTAACGGCTGCCAGATTCACTTAATGACCACGGTGATTCGCTTAAGAAACATGGACCCCCAAAAAAGGGTTATAAAATTGGGTGCAACATGCTTCACAACATCATGCTTAGCGATGGAAATTCTATTGTGTTCGTTAAGTCGAGTTACCTGTATATTCGCACAACTTCGTTGTCGGATTTGACGGTCTCGGCGTGCTTTTCCCTCCTAAGTTTCTAGACCCTGGTGTGCTCTTCCTTAGATAGGCTGGGATTTTTTTTTTCTCGCTCCTGAGTTTTCACTGGGTTTTTTACTCTTCCTCGTAGATCTGCAATCAAGCTCTGCAGATGCACGGCGGCTACGGCTACCTGAAGGATTACGCCGTACAACAGTTTGTGCGAGACATCAGGGTGCACCAGATTTTGGAAGGTAGGTTGTCGGACAGTTCCTAGGAGCTTGGCCCTTGCTGTTCCACGCACACAGGTGCTGTGGGTTGGATTGACACAACCTTGGCCATTGTTGTGGTCCGCTGGAGCTGGCAGCAGAGTTGGACAATGAGGAAGCTGGGGAGGAACATGAGCCAGTCCTGGAGTCTGGAGAAGGCTCGGTTGAGGGCTCTGCATCGGAGGCAGAGAGGGGGCCAGGGCCATCTGGGAGTTATGTGCTGCCTCCGGAGCCTCCAGAGTTGGACATCAGCGAGGCAGAGGAACAGGGGGAGCCTGTTCCCAGTGTGCGCATGCCCAGAGCTGTCAGAAGGCAAGAACAGTTAAGACAAAAGGGGCGACTCGGGAGTAAGACTTGGAGATGATTGGCCCCTCCCATAAGACATAAAGGAGGAGCAAAGGCACGTGAGCCCTTTGCAGGAAGCAATTGTTGTTCATGCTGGCCAGTTTCAGTTCTGTACCTCCATGTTGACTTTATGTTTGTGTGGCCTTGCAAAGTTAATTGCCAATTACGTCTTGGCAGCGTGTCAAGGGAGATAAAGGTGGGTGTTTATCCCGAAGAACTGTGGCAGACTTCTGTCAGACTCTTTACAACTATTTGGGACTCATCTGTGAATGAACAGATTGAGAATTCACAGCCGTGGAAATTAAAAGTGGGTTTTTTGGGACTAACTGTGTGCTTTTATTGTATCAGGTAGCCTAGGTCAGAACACTGGGCAGAAAGGCAAGTGTCAACCCATCCTTGGATTCTCTCGTCAGCACACTGGAGAACTGTTAGCTTTATTAAACATATCTGCAAAATATCTTTCTACTGTCTTAACTTTTTTATCCTATATTCTGGACTTAAGACATTTTATTATTACTAGTCCTCTACCATAGCTACAATTTGTCTGATGTAAAGCATCAACATTTTCTATTTGCTTTTCAAAGTTTAAATAGAAATTTATAATTTGAAAAATTGAAATTTACAAGTTCAATTCTGAAATCTAAATTAAAAGTATCTCATAACCTGCCATTTCAATTCAAAGTGGCTTGATATTGTCAAATTTTCATTTGTACATGAAATAATATAACTGTATTTTGTTAAATTTTGTATTATTTTAAAGCAAAAATATCATTATGAGTCAACTTCTTAAAAGACTGCTTAACAACATTCTAGTTTGGTATTTCAGCTGTACTGTTATTTATTTAGCTCTGTAAATATTTGAAGTACAATACCATTCTGAGTACAGACTATTCAAACAGATTTTATAAATCAAACATTACTTCTGAATTTCTCATGAAATTAATTTGGAAATTAGGAATTATTAAAACTAAAACATTTTCTTTGCAAACTAGCAATACTAGTATTACGTTAGTGCTTGACTTGAGCAACAAATACAAACAATTGTATCAATAAAAGTTTCATATATATATATATCCTCATGGTGAACATACATGGCCATTCTGCTATAATAAAGTCTTTATTATTATAGTTTTCTATTTTGATGCAAGGCGGAAAAAAACAATGGAATGTCTCCAAGAAAATTAACTTGTTCAGCATCTATAAAATAGAACATATATTGTATATATTATATCGATTAAGGATATATCGATTAAGGATCTTTTCCCATTTGTACCCAATCATAACATGAATATGTACTGGGAGCCTATCTGTTCATGATATTTCCTTTATCTCATCTGCAATCTATACCTAAGGTAGTTTAAAGCTGTTCGATGCTAAGGTGATGCTTTTCCTTTTAAACAAGCAACAAACTACAATGTTGCTATGAATACAACTTGACATGTTTCCCTACTATTTGGTAGGTGGTGACTAATAAATGGGATTTCCTAATACATTCATAACAGACCAGAAAGCAAGATGTATCTGAGGTCAGAAAGAAGGTGCTCTCCAACAAAAGTATATTTATGCAGTTGCTGGTAGTTACTGAGAAAGGATTGGGATTAAAAATATAGCAGTCTCATTATTCAGGTCTGGTGTGAATTTTTCACTTTTCCTCTCCAATTTCATACGCATTTTATGGCATTTTAAAAATTGCGACAATCTTATAAAAAGACCAATTCTTTCATTGAGATGTGTTGTCACTACTGAACTAAGTGGCTAAAATGCCCTTTTTAAAAATTATGTTAGTAAAATGTAAGGAATTTGCATAGCAGGCTCATACCTTAAAATTGGATTGTTACTTTTCCATGAAAATGACAATAAATGATCTTATATCATTGTTCTTGAGACATCTCATGGTCTAATTTTAAAGAATAATAGTCAAGTTGTATCATATTTTATAATAAGAAGCAAAAAAGGAGAAAATGTAAAACAGAACAGCACATGGCTACCCTTATTTGACAACGTACATGACTACTGGAAGAACTTCTGTCTTTCTTCCTACCCAGAAATATCTAATATTTGGCTGAATCAAAGGTTCACAACAAGCTCAAATCTCTGCCAATGAAATTGTTGCAAAATTTCCCAGAACTTAACTTTTAAAAACTTAATAGAATAGGTAATCAACTGCATTTTGATTCATCCTATATATCAATTGCAACCTTATACTGGTTTGTCAGAAGCTCTTGGTTACTTAGATGCATTGGCCCTATGAGTTCCAATAACTTTGGGCAGCTCACTGTCAAGGAAAGCAATGTTCTTTTTTGTTTTTACTCCATTATATTGTTATTCTGTTTTCTTTCCAGAATTCCTTCTGGTAGATGAGCTGCTATCTAAGTTTGTTGAATAGATATATATTTAAGTTACATAAACAGCTTCAACTTGGCATGTTTTATATTTATTGTGGTTCATACAAATACTGCATGGGAAAGGTCTGCTGTTCAATCACTGGCATCTCTAGATGTAGCTTAAGAAAGCTATAATACATGATGCCATAAAAACTGCTGTTACCCAGTGTAAGCAGCAATGAATTTGATGGACCTGTAGTCTGATAATAAAAGCCAGTTTCTTCCTGCAAAGTACCAATTACAAGCTTGACATTTCAGATATCCTTTTAAAGCATAAGAACAAATTGAGCCATAGAACTATGCACAGTAGGGTCCACAAGTTTCATTACACTAAAAGCCACTCTAAAAGTAGATAAATTGGATCCCAAGAGCAGACAGATCTAGGCCACAAAGGTAGACATGGCCACAAGCAACTTCTTTAAAACATTATACCAAGCTGGAAAACACAAACATTTAAGTATATAAACTGCCAGCAATATGAACAATGAGTAGGCACAACTATGTAATATATTACATAAAATTAATCTTTAAAATATAATTTCCATTCCCCTCCCAGATAAAAGATACCAAAAGATGGTTGTACTTTCCTCCATTTTCTTTTTACACAAAATGCTCCTTTCAGATACAGAACATACACGCTCTCTCTCTCACGTACTATTTGTATCCTCACTTTCTCAAAAATGGGAAGTGAAAAGGGGTATTGAAATCAGGTGAGGGAATGAGAATAAACATGTAAGAGTGAGATGAAAAATGGGTAATCAAGGAAATGCCCTCTCTTCTTCCACCTACAATAAAAACATCTTATTTTCCCTATACCTAGCAAATTTGAAAAAATAACCCCCCCCCCCCCATTTCATGAAGGTAGAACAAAAAACTTTAAAAACGTAACAATGAAATAATTCGGGAACCTCCTGTATTTTTATTTATTCTCTATGTAAAATTCTGGGATTTATTCCTTCTTCTGATTGATCATGCAAGTAAGGAACTCAGTAGCAGCAAATTTACAGTCCACAATCCTTGTTTTCTCTCTCCCTCTCCCGCTTCCTCTCCCTCTGAAGAAAAACCGGAGCTCCAAACTATGAATGTGGAAAAGAAAAACCAGCAACAACAAACACCTCTAAGGAGATGCTCTAGAAAGAAGTTGTGTGGGAAGGCAGATGCTTTCTGCAGGCTGCTCCACTTTGCAGGCAGACAAAATGTCTCTGGAGAATTTGTGAGGATGAAAAAAGGAGGGCAGGACTGATAAAGAGAGGCAGAGAAACACCCTAGTGAGGAAAAACATGGGCTCTGCATGGGTAGAAATGTTGGATTAATGAATGAGGAAATCAGAGAGAGGAAGAAAAAATGCTGAAGGAGAAACAAAATAGGCAGGAGATATACAAAAAAAAAATAATCAGAAAAAATAATACACCCAGAAAGAAAATGACAAGATTATTAGGGAGCTGAAAAGTTAAGAAAAAGGTGCTAAGGGATAGTAGCAGTGGCAGAAAATGCAGTTTCCAGAAATTGTTATTCACATCTTGACTGGTGTATGTGTGTTTTAGAATCTGCCTTACTCCAGAATAACTTTAGGAGGATTACACTTAAAATAGAAAACTAACAAAAAAGAATCTAAGAGTCCAGACAAACTATGCAATGTAGAGTTCCATAATACCCTATCCCAAGGCGTAGGAAATTAAAGATTTTTGGAATATAGTCAGATGGAAGTTAAATGGATCTCAGGGGGATATCTTTCTAGAATGCAGGAGGCATTCTGATCTCAATATATGGCATTGTAATGATATATGGGAAGGACCTTGGGAGACAAGGGAATAGTTGGGTAACAGACAGTATAGCCTGCACTGGATAGTGAACAGGGCAAGTGTCATGGGGGATAATTGTACTTTCACACTTGCAAGGTTGATGTCAGCCAAGTGACCATATTTTCTTAGAAAAAATAAAGGGCGACATAAAAAAAGGGCAAATCTGAAAAAGATTCATACGGATAAAGAACTTCAAGAGCAAAATGAACAAATAAATGTAAAAATCAGCTGACTCGGTTCAGATTCAAATATTGAAGTGGCGTATGCCTCGGAATCTACCAGGCAATGACTCCAAGCCGCTCCAATGGTTGAGAAGGCTAGCGAAGGGGGCTGAGGGTGGTGGCGGCCGTGCCGGACAGACCGGGTGAGCCAGCACACTCACGGGCGGCTGCAGTTGACAGCTCGCTGGCATGGGTTACTATTCTGGAGAGAACCAGGGGAGCCAACCAAGTCGCAATCAAATTGAGGCTCCATTGGTCGGCAGCTGTTCCAGACGGACTGGGGTAGCCAGCTCAATCCATCACTACCAGAGCTCTGGTAATCTGAAATTTGGCTTGGCGGCTGTGCCAGACGGACTGGAGCAGCCAGCACGAGCTGTCAAATTGAAGCCGATGGTCCGGCAGGCGGGAAACATGTAGCGATAAGCCCCTGCTTCATCTGCGATCTCGAAACCGGAGCACTTTCTTTAACCTGTGTGAAGGTGGAGAGTCCCAGAATTCAGTTGTCTGATCTGTCAATTTGAAAATGTCTCTCTTGGGTGAGACTGAGTTGAAAACTGGGCCAGAGAGAGAGGCAACTGGGTGTGGCTACAAGTCTGACGACTCAAGTCTCTGGGCAGAAGGACAAGTCAATTCTCGGACTCTCCTGCAACCACACTGGAGAATTTAGTGGATTTTATAATTTGTAATCCATCAAATCATCCTCCATTTTATTTGGTTCAGTCTCCTTTCTCTTCAACTGTCCGTTATAATTTATGTTAACTTTCTTTACCATTGTTTTTTTCTACCAACTTTGAACTGATTTATAAAAACATTGATATTGTTTTGTCAGAATCATCTGTGACCACTGTTAGTATTAATATTTTTTCATCAGTCATCAAGTACAAGTCCCTTTGCACCCACAAAAGATCGAAGTCCAACCCATCTTGAATCCCGTTGATTCTGATCTGCTACCTATTTGCTTTGACTGTTCAGATTTTGTAGAGAGCAGAAGCATACAATAAGCATATATGCATCAGACTCCTGACCTCCTGTGCTTGACAAATAACTTTTGTTCAATTTTCCTTCAAATATTATTGCCTTCAAATATTATTTCTAACTCCAAGTGTCTTTGCAACAAGCCAGATCTAAGCACATTTTCTCTACAATGCCTTTTTTCACAAAACCATTTTCTGAGCTATCCAAGTTTACCACCATTTTTAATGAGAGCTGACATTCTCTTCTCTCCCACCAAATCATTAATTCTATAATTGCTCATCTAAGACAGCTCTTATACTTTCTAGATATTAAAATGTCACAGTTCATGAGACATGTTTATTACACTTGTTACTATTGCTAATTATGATTACTTAGAAATAAATAACAGTAATCAAAAAGGTTTGCTGACCATTTTATGAATTCTGGAGAATTTTGGGATTCCTCCGATAAGTAATTTGGCAACATAAACGTATTTAAACAGAATAACCTTTGATATTGTGAAGCATAAGAAAAGCAAAATGACAATAATCCGTAATTATGACAATCCATAAAGGTTCCATATTTCCTGTTATACAAATATCTGAAATAAAAAGTTTATGAGAAGAATGAAGTCAAAGATGGAATGCAAATTTATTCTATTAAAGGAAAAAAAACCAAAATTGAACAAATGTTTAAAAAATGAGATGAAATCATGACTTCACTGGGGAACATTGGATAAACCATTTGCCATTTGTAATTGCAATTGTATAGTTCAGTGATGGCTAACCTTTTTGTCGTGTGCCAAAAGCACATGTGAGCGACAGCATGCGTGCGTGCCGGCACCTATAATGCAATGTGGGGCCCCCTCGTGCACGTGCATGACTCCCCCCGTACGCTCCCCCGCACATGTGCACACACATCACGCTCCAACCCTCCGTGCATGTGCACCTGAAGCCTCCAACCTGTTTTGGGACTAGTAGGCCTCCTTGCTGTTACAGGTGTTATGTCTGTCTTGTATGCAGCTTTATTTCTTTTTAGCATTTACCTCTATTTGCTCCTATGAGGCACTTCCAGTTCCTGTTGTATATATACGTGTTTATAATCTTGATGGCCTCTATAGCTTTTTAACTGCATTTTTATTAAAACTTGAAACGCCTGCAGCCTCCTGGGACCAAAAATGGGCCAGGGGGCCGCCCTCACGCATACATGCATGCTACCTCACGTATAGGTGCACATCCCCCTGCGCATGCAACCTGCCCCATCCCAAAATTAGCTGGCTGGTGGGAGGCGCGCATGCGCAGTGGAGCTGAACTGGGCGACAGCTCATGTGCCCGCAGAGAGGGTTCTGCGTGCCAGCTGTGGCACACGGGTAGTTGTTTCTTCAAATCAAAGCCACATGATTTTGGTTTTGTGGGGAAAAAAATTTCCACCTAGTCTACACAAAATACTGCTTGCAGTTAGCATCTACTAAAAGTTGAAACTTTTCCATTATATATCTATTATTGTACAACCTGTCTGCTTACCTGGATAATATACTTTCATTCAATTCTAGAGTTCCGCAAAAAGTTCCTTCAGTGCACATTTTCACTTTTTCATATTTATTCTACATGATATTCAGTGCATCACTGAAGTTTGTATAAAAGAGAGGGTAATCGTGGATGTTGTAAAATATTATTTGGCAACATTTTCATGTACTTTTAACCATCTTACTATATAGTAACATAAGCAAGCAAATAAATAAATAAATACATGTACCTGTAATTTTATCTCTTACAAGTTTGCAGGATTCTATTTCACCAATGCTCCCAAAAAGGCTCCTGAACTCTTCTTGGGTCATGTTCTGGGGTAAGTAGTTGACTATGAGGTTGGTTTTGCTGTCATCCGTAGCTGCCCCTGTCTGCATAGGGGAAGGGCAATTTCGGCTGTTGCTGGCAGGACCATTGGTTGTATTGGATGTAGGGCCATTTGACACCTGAGGCTCCATGGTGCTAATTATCTATGCAGAAAAAAAGGTGGAAATATCCCTTCAATCCTCAGAGATACAGTTGCTATTTTAAAAACATACAAGTGAACAAGTAGGTAGCATTCATAGCCAATTTAAGACAGTTAAAAAAAATCAGCTTGGTCCTTCTGCTATTGTTATAAAGTAGGTCATGCTAGTCTTTGGCAGAAAACACATAGTAAGATGCAGATAAATACAACTTCCCCTTCTTTTTCCCTGTTAATACAAAACTAAATTTTCTTTTCATGATGCATTTGAATGTACAAATTTAACTATGATCCTAGGTATAATAACTATGATTAAAATCATGAATCTATTTAAGAGGAAGAGTTCCATGAAGAGATAAAAACTGAAAAACTAAACACATATTACCTGTTTAATTATTGCGACACCTAGTATTGTGACAGGTTTATTTGGGCCATTCAAACTAAGAAAGCTATTATGAGCTTGAAGCATCAGCCTTTTAATCTTATCAAGGACACTTATTTACACCAACAAAGCATTTATATTCTTGGCCACCAAATATTTTTTTTGATTCTTTATTAAATAGAACTGAAACTGCAAATCATAGAATCTAAGTTTTAGAGCGGAAGACAACATTTCACCCATCAAATCCAACCCCTGTTTGGTGCAGAAAACCAAATCAAAGTATCCCCAAAATAGCTGTTTTGCTCTGTTTAAACACCACTAGTGAGGGATGACTTAGCATCTCTTTGGGTAATTAATTCCACATCTGAATTGCTGTTACTGTTGGAACTACTTTCCAACTTTCAATGGTAAGCTGACATCCTGTAACTTAGATCTATCATTTTGTGTTTTACGCTCTGAAGTGATATATACTTTCTATACCAGCGGTCACCAACCGGTGGGCCGCGAGAAATTTTTGGTGAGACGTGGAGAAATTTTGAAGTTTTAAATTTTTTTATTGTACTCATCCACACGCTACGGCCCCTGGTGCTACGGCCCCGGCGCGTTGCGCACCGTTGTGTCCAGGGAAGCACACATTTGGAAAAAAAGCCTCGCGAGTTCCCTGGACACAATGGTGAGGAACGTGCTGGAGCTGGAAAGATAAGATGCCTGTCCCGGTTCTCGCCTGCTCCGCTCCACCCCACCCCACATGGCAGAAATGAGTCTTTGGCAAGTTTGTTGCACTGCTGCAGCCTCCCTTCTTTGCGTCGGCTGAGCGGCTGCAGCAGCACAACGAACATGCTAAAGATTCGTTTCTGCCAGGTGGAGTGGGGTGGGGTGGAGTGGGCGAAAAGCAGCACCACCTCCTGCTTGGGCAACTGGTAGATGGTGCAGACGCGCGGGTAGAGCGCGTGGTAGAAGACATAGTGGCCGCAGAAGCCCCACTTCCAGCCCTGCAGCTGGCTGGGCCTGTTGGGGGAGAGCACTTGCAGGTTGACCATCCAGCCCTTCCGCTGCAGGCAGATCGTGAACTGGTCGGTGCTGGTACATGCCTGGCGAGATTG
Source organism: Sibynophis collaris (assembly GCA_036250565.1). Classification (NCBI taxonomy): domain Eukaryota; kingdom Metazoa; phylum Chordata; class Lepidosauria; order Squamata; family Sibynophiidae; genus Sibynophis; species Sibynophis collaris. Next base: position 111,998 of record JANHFK010003417.1, on the reverse strand, counting down.
CCACCTGCAGAAGTCCCTGCGCCAGCTGCGTGTTACGATGCCGCTGCCCAGGCCCCCCCAGAGGGCAGCGTAGATGGGGTGCAGCGGCTGCGGCTGTAGCAGGTCGATGAAAGGCTGCCGTTTCTCCATGCATGTCTTCTGGTACCACCAGCCCAGGTACCTGAAGGCCAGCCCCAGGTGCCGCAGGGCATGCGTGGGGGAGATGTCGCCGGCCTGTAGGGGCTTCCTGCCCTCGTGTGGCATCCGGAGATTTTCGCAGCATTAGCATTCTCTCAAGCCACTTCAGTGAGAGAGACTGGTGCAAATATATCACAGCAGAATGCTAATGCTGTGCAAATGCAAGCAGTGCATTGCTCCTGCAGCTTCCATCCATTGCAAACCCCGCTTCAGCCCACTTGTATTTATCTTTTTTTAAAAAATCATATTAGTGGTCCGCGGAATTTAAAATTATGAACTTGGTGGTCCCTGAGGTCCAAATGTTTGGGAACCCCTGCTATAGAACACGTTACCTATTGATCTGTTGATGGCCCCACTCCTGTGGTTTTGTTGAAAGCTGTAAATAAAGCTGTACTTTCCCTATTTAGAGATTGTTTGTAGGGACATCGAAGCAAGCATACTTTTTATTGTAATTATATATTAATACATGCATTGACTTTTCCACCTCTTCCCCCTACATTCAGGAATACTTTGGGAACAATTTGCTATTCCCCAGCACAGTTATCTCCACCCATTATTGAAAAGCAAATATACAAACAAAGCATAGCAAAGGAAATCAGAATTCTAGAAGTTGGAGTACTTTCTTGCATATATCATTGAGGTTTCAGGCAATAGCCCAAGAGATATATGTGTCAGACACACAAAAGTGCAACAAAAAGATACAACCAAGGTTCCAGACTTTATGAAGGACCCATGCTCTTTTGTTTGTTTTTATGAAAGTAGTTAGAAGTTTTGAAAATTGTAAATTCTTTTGAACATGTTGATAAATTCTTAATATCCTTTATCTTGACTAAAATTCTAAAAATACTTATCATCAGTTTGCTATTAGACAATGCCATTAATATATTTCAAGTGGGGATAATAAAGTTTGAACTATCAAAAAGTATTTTGGCAGGGGATGGTAGTATCTAAAATATTCCATGATGTGGAAGAAATACTGTACTATATTAGCTTATTCAGCTACTGAAACAGCTGGTAAAATTTTGAATCTATATTAAGCTATATTATTAACTAAGGATAGAACGGTTTAATAATAGATTTAACTACACTCTTCTTTTCCATATCTGCTATTCCCAAGACCATTATCTTAATTGTTTTTCAGAAGAAGAAAAATGATACATAAATTTTAGTAAAGCTGTCATTTGTTACATTCTCTTTTTTCATTCTTCTCTCTCCAAATTGTGCTCCAGAGCTATTCAAACAGCAGTGAATTATCCAGGAGGAGTCACTAAAGAGTCAGTTTCCATGTAAAAAAATCCAACTATATATTCTAGGAAGCTTCTATACTCATCTGAAGTCTACTACATGACTTAAAACATAGTTTTGGCATTCACATCTATGGCAGATAATCAAAAAGTACTCATGGGCTCTAGCTCTTTGGTGCCAATTTCCAGAGAACAAAGAAATTTGTCATTTCAAATGTTCTGTTCTAACATAATTATAGTGCCTTTAAACAGTGTCAGGCAGTTGTTTAGTTGTGCTGAAGAAATAGTTGAGAGCCAATGGCTATTATGGTTCTAGAGAATAATATTTAAAACAAGCTATATAAATATTAGAAAATAAAAGATTGTCAGCATAGTTGAAAGAAAATTCAAAGCTGAGAAAGAAAGAAATTAATTGGTTGAGATCATTTTCCTACTAATAATATATAAAATCTTCTGCATTCAGTGGTTAAGACGCTGAGCTTGTCATCTGAAAAGCCAACAGTCTGTGTTTGGGACCCAAGTGCTGTGCAATTGGGGGAGCTCCCATTACTTGCTCCAGCTCCTGCCAACCTAGCAGATCAAAAGGATGCAGATGCGAGTAGAAAAATAGGTACTGCTTTGGTGGGAAAGTTACTGAATTCTGTATCTTCATGCTGGCCACATGATGATGGAAATGTCTCTTTGACAACACAAGATTTCCTTGGCTGAGGATTGGAGATGAGGACTGCTCCCTTGAGTCTGTCATGATTGCACAAAGGAAACCTTTAAACAATGCATTCAATTATGCTACTTAAATCACAGCAATAAAAACAGTGGAGTTACTTTAAGTCACTAGTGTGCAAGATAACTGGTTGAAATAGCAAAACTGATTTCTCTGATTAAAAAAAAACATAAATATATTTGTTTCCACATGGAAACCACTTCTGAATTTCATGCTTGATATGGAAAAGAATGTAATTTTGACTTTGGGTTTTACAGATTAGATTGATAGATTTTTATAGAAATGACTTGTTCCAGGGGTGAAATTCAGCAGGCTCTGACAGGTTCTGGAGAACCGGTAGTG
>JANHFK010003417.1:69443-80943 GCA_036250565.1 Sibynophis collaris | reverse complement strand
CTAGTTTTAATCTATGTTTTCTCTTGCCTTACCTGTATACTTTTTACGTGCATACTGCTTGCTTCCCTTACTTGTATACTGATTAATGTTAATCAGGAATATTTGAAAAACTTACAAATTCCCAAATAATGGGAATGATAGTTTGATGATGGAAAGACAGGTCTGCTTATAGTTTCACTTGAGTCAGAATCTCATTTGAGTGAACAACCTGTATTTATTGAAATAAAAGTAAGATCCCAATCATTGTCCATTTTTTTGTAAACTATTTATTTACTAGCTGGATACCTGTGCTTCACTATGAAAATATGTGATGGGACTTGATAAATTGACACAGCTTTAAACTTAATGAGTAGTTACAATCGGCCTCTCCTATCCCCTTCTGTTTCTCAGGCTTGCCCCACAGAATCTTCCCCTATCCTATCCCCTTCTCTCCCTCAGCTTTGCCCCACAGAAGCCTCCCCTATCCTATCCCCTTCTCTCCCTCAGGCTTGCTCCACAGAAGCCTGTCCTATGCTATCCTGTTCTCTATAGTTATTTTCAAGTTGGGAGGGGAGTAGAACGTCATTAACATCAGAGCATGTTATAATAACATAGAAAATACTAATGCTCTGATGGTCATTTCGAACAATGGTCACTTCCTTAGTGAGCACCTAGAAGCCAAGAGGAACATACGTGGCAAATTTCAAGTTTGTAGGCTTTTATGGTTCTGGAGATTTCGTGATTATGGCCTGAGTGGTTTTCGCTTTTATATAGATTACTACGGCCAGTCACCTTTAAAATAAACCTGTATCAGCCTTTTCAGAAATAAATATTATATCATTTTCTTCAATTTTGTATTTATCTTCAACAATAAACTTTGAAGGTATATATTAAAAACAACACTGTTGCTGGAATGCAATTATGGAAAAGGTTTCCATTTTACTGTTTGTTAACAGAACTGCTCCCTAATATATCTAACACAATGTGGAGGTTGAAATCGCATATTTAAGAAAACAAATTGAAAGGACATCATATCCAAACAATACCAACCCACTGATGTGGCACCATATGGTATGCATCACAGTAGAACATGACTAAAACAGATTTATGTCAAAAGAGCAGCATTCTCATTTTTAACATATAGTGAAAATTCATTTTATTGGATGAGAATTGATATAGAATTGACCAAATTTCCCTTGATGTCATTCACAACAATTTAATGCATGCCATTTGCAGATGACATCATGCAAATTACACAAATGGGGCGTTGGTCTTACCTGATACGCCTCTTCTCGGTGTGCTGTGGGAGAATCCAAGCATGGGTTGACTTACCATGGACCAGAACAGTTGTCAGGGTGGGTTTGGATTCTCCGGCAGTGCACTGAGAAGAGGTGTATCAGGTAAGACCAATGCCCCTTCTCCAGAGTGCTGCTTGGAGAATCCAAGCAGGGGACATACCCAAGCTCAAAGTCCTAGGGGTGGGAAACGGACTGGTCCTGTGTCCCCAAGATGGGATGAACTTGCTGGAGTACTCTCCATCCAAAGGACGCCTCAGCCGAGGCATAAACGCCCAGCTTGTAGTAGCAGATAAAGGGTAATGGGGAGGACCAAGTCACCGCCCTGCAAACATCCTCAACGGAAGCCTGGGTTGCCCATGCGGCCATTGTAGCTGCACCCCTGGTCGAGTGGGCCATTATCTGCCCCCATAAAGGTCTGACCTTAAGCTCATAGGCCTTTGTAATGCATGCCTTCAATCACTGGCCTACAGTGGAGGGAGTCACCTTCGTGCCCATGGATGAAGGCTGGAACAAGATGAACAGGGCTTCTGTTTTCCTAAAGGATGCTGTTCTTTTGATGTATCTGCGGAGAGCCATCCTGATATCCAAGGTATGCCATCTTTCCTCCAGGGGATGATTTGGTCCTGGGCAGAAATCAGGCAGAATGATCTCCTGGGCCCTATGGAACCAGTTCACCTTGGGCAGAAAGGAGGGGTCCAACCGCAGAACAACCCTGTCTGAATGGAAGATGCAAAGATCCTCTCACACTGATAGGGCTGCTAATTCAGATATCCTCCTGGCTGAAGTGATGGCCACGAGGAATGCGGCCTTAAGGGTCAAGAACCGGAGACTGGTTGTCCTCAACGGCTCGAATGGTGTGGATGTGAGGGCCTGTAGTACCAAAGTAAGGTCCCAGGTGGGGTATCTATGTATCAGTGGGGGCTTCAGGTTAGCTTTCAGAAAGCTGCGCAACGTTGCATTTGAGTGAGGGATTGCCTATTCTTATGTCAGTACTGTGGACGCCACCACCTGCCTACGGAGGGTGCCTCTCCGCCCAAAGCTCCAATTTATCTGCCTCGTCCATGAGGGATCTGGAGCGGGTGTCCCCTTCGTGATTGACGTGGGCCTTGGTGGCCACATTGTCTGTTAAAATCAGGATGTGGCAGTCTGCAACAGCTTCCTGGAAGCAGCAGAGAGCCAGGTGAACTGCCTGGAGCTCCAGCCAGTTTATATTGTTTTTTAGATCCACCGGAGACCACCGCCCCTAGACCACCTGGGACTGTAGGTGGGCGCCCAAGCCAAATAGGCTGGCATCTGATGTTATAGTTATGCACTGGGGCTCCTTGAATACGCATCCATTCTTCATGGTACATGAAGTCCACCAGTGAAGGGAACGAAGGACCTTCGGTGGGACCCACACCCTGGCCTTGGAGTTGCTGCTGCCGCCTCTCTGGTATGGCAGAAGGAACCATTGGAGAGTCCTGGCATGCAGATGTGCCTAAGGCACAATTGCAATGCAAGAAATCATCTTTCCCAGGAGCTGTGACAGGAGAGCCAGAGGCACTGTTTGTAGTGACCGGATCCAATCCACCAAGGATTGTATACTGTTTTGGCGGTCCTGGGAAAGGTAGACCTCGCATGATCTGGAGTCTATCACCAAGATGAAGAAGGCGAGTGGTGGGGACCAGGTGACTCTTTTCCATATTTACTGAAAATTCGTGTCTCTGAAGAGTCCGGATCACGGTTTGGAGATCCTGTCACTTGAGATGGGGAGGACAACTGTATTAAAATGTCATCTAGATAGCACTGCACCCTTACAGGGAGTGCTCTGATGCTCGCCGCCACTGCTGCCAACAGCTTTGTGAAGATTCTGGGGGCAGATGACAGGCCGAATGGTAGGGCCGGGTACTGAAAAGGGCACCCTGTGTAATTAAACCACAGAAACCTTCAGTGAGAAGGACGCATGGGCACATGGAGGTAAGCCTCCTTCAGGTCAACAGACGTTAACAGATTACCCTCCCGGATGCATCCCAAAATGGATTGTAGGGACTGCATCTTGAAACCTTTGTACACTACGTGAGTGTTGATTTTCTTGGGTCTAAAATTCCTCTTCAACCCCCCAAACTCTTCAGTACTAGGAAAAGGATGAAATAAAACCTTCCTGACCCCTGGGGACCAGCTCGATGGCATGGATGTCCAAGAAGTGTTGGACCTTGGCCTCCAAAAGGGTCCTTTTTATGGTGTTTTGGGGGACAGGACAATATATGAAGTGACTCAGAGGAGTGAAGAGAAATTCCAGTTGAGGTCTAGTCTCAATGTTTGTAGGACACAAGCATCCGTTATGGTCCTTTTCCATTGGCTCACAAAAAGATGCAGTCGACTGCCAATGGGGGGATTGGCCTGGTAGTCACTTTCCTCGGCGAAAGGGCCTGCTGCTGGACCCTTGAAATGGTCACTTGGCCGGAGGTTGTCGCCTGCCTCTGTCACGGAAAGCAGACCTGTCTTAAAAACAGTCGGAGCCCTGGCAATAGGTCTGCTGAAACTGCGGGGCGTTGCAGCTGGTGTCAGCTGATCGAAATGGCTGTCTTTGGAAATAAGGTGAGGGCCTACGGTCCACTCGCCTGTGCATGTAAGGCATCACCTTCCTCCTGTCCTTATTTTCTAGATGGGATCTAGTGCCTCCCCAAAGAGATTACAACCCCTATAAGGAGCTGAAGCTAACCTCTACTTTGACTGCATGTCTGCCTGCCAGTGGCGAAGCCACAGGAGGCGACGTGATGTAACGATGGAAGCCAGGGCCCAGATGTGAATTAAGCCACGTTGAATTTTGCGTCGGCTGAAAATTCGGTGGCCGCCACCAACTTGTTTACATCTTGGTGCAGCCTGGTTTCTTCAGGTGGCAGCCTTGCTTGCATCTGGTGGAGCAAGGATGCTCGGTTAAAGAAAAAAGCCGCTGTTGTTGCTCTGATCGCCCAGGCGGCCACCTGATGCATTTTGCAGAATGACATTTCCACCTTCCTATCCTATGCTTTTAAGCTGTCTATGATATCAGTAGGAAGTATGGCAGAGGAGGTCAGAGTTGCTACTGGAGCATCCACCGTTGGAAGTAGTAGGAGCTCCTCAAGATCCAGACCTGCACTATAAAGCCTCCTATCATGCCCACTGGGAGCCGCAAGGGAATCATGTTGGTTCCACTGTCGTTGAATTACATCACCGAACTGCTACCTCGTCGATGGCCTTGAGGTGATGGCAGTTGGTCCAGGTGAACTGGGAGAGACCGGTGGTGCCACTATGACAGCCTAAAGCCACAAAGAGGTAAAAGAAATCCGCACTGAACCTGTTCCTCATAAATTTCAGATCTTAAGTGCCAATTGGTAAGAGAATCCAAGCTCAGAATGCTTCTAGCTTAGATCTGAGTTGCCAGAGTAGAATTTTTCACGTCTCTCTAGGCTAGGCTGAGTCAAAAAACTGGGGCTCAGCCAAGCAGAGGAGGCTAACAACTCAATCTCTGGGCAGATAGACAGAGGTCAACCCAAGTTTGGATTCTCCAAGCAGCGTACTAGAGAATAATGTATTTCCCCCTTTTGTGTGAGGTTATACATGTATTTTGTAATGCCATACTCTGACAACCTCAGTAAAAACACTCCTCTCCCATTTGTTCCATTAAAGTGAAATTCCTTTCTTACTCGCTGTCTTTTGGGTTTAGACTAAAGAATAATCTTTTCCAAAGTTGTAAATCAGCTGGCAAGGAATAGTCTCCAAGCAATGCCACAACAGCATCTCATTTGAGTTCCCCAGCCTCTGATCCTGAAGTTATTCATAATTAACAATCATAGAAAGCTTTATCCTCCATGAATTTAAGTAATCCAAATAGGTGGTTATTACTGTATCTTCTAAAGAGAATTCAACTTGTTTTCTATCTGTCCCGAGGGAGAGCTTATTTGTTCCAATGATCAAATAAGTGGTACCAAAATAGTCACCAAAATGTTACCTTGAGGTAAAATCAAATATGCTCACATGACTGTTATAATTCTAAATTCTAGTTTTTAGCATGTAATGCTTGATATGCTGCTGCTGCTTTAAAACACAAGAAATTGTAGTGGAAATGGGGCGTTGGTCCTACCAGAGACGCCCTTTCTCTGGACGGTGGGACCAGCAGCCAGGCATGGGTTAACTCCGTCGGTAGCCTGATTGGACCGAATCTGTCAGTGTTAAGCTCCACCTCTTCCTCTGGCTCTCCACCTTTCAGCGAGGGAGACACTGCAGACTGAGGTGCGACCCTGGAACAGAGAAACAGAGAGATCCCAACACCAGCTCCCTACCCAACCAACCCCAGGACTGGCATGAGAAGAGGGTGGGGCTGGCTGTTGCTCCCACCGTCCAGAGAAAGGACGTCTCAGATAGGACCAACGCCCCATTCTCCAGTAAGGTGGGACCAGCAGCCAGGCATGGGACATACCAAAGCTGGCAGTCTCATAGGGAGGGAGATACCGGGTCCTGGGCCCCCCTATCCTGGTGAACCCGTTGGAGGACCCTCCTGCCGAAGGAAGCCTCCGCCGAGGCAAATTGATCCAATGTATAGTGTCGGATGAAAGGGACAAACCTCCTCCAAGGGAGCCTGGGTAGCCCAGGCCGCCGAAGTGGCGGCACTCCTGGTGGAGTGGGTCGTGATGCGGGAAGGCCAAGGCACTGCCAGGCCATCGTAGGCCTTAGCGATGCACGGACGTATCCACCGCCCCAAGGTAGCCAAGGACACCTTATGCCCCAGGGTAGAGGGCTGAAATGAGACGAACAAGGACTCCGTACGCCGGATAGAAGCCGTTCGGGATAGGTAAATCCGAAGGGCGCGACGAACGTCTAACGAGTGCCAGGTTCTCTCGAGGGGATGGCGAGGCCCAGAGCAGAAATTTGGGAGAACCAGTTCTTGCTTCCTGTGGAAAGTGGAGTTGACCTTGGGGAGGAACGTCAGGTCGAGGCGCAGCACGACCCGATCTGAGTGGCATATGCAGAGGTCACTCCACATTGAGAGGGCCGCGAGTTCCGAAATGCGCCTGGCCGATGTGATGGCCACTAGAAAGACCACTTTGAAAGAGAGAAGTGGAGACTTGCTTCCTGCAGAGGTTCAAAGGGGCCTCGGGTGAGGGACGAGAGGACCTTGTTGAGGTCCCACATGGGAAAACGGTGTACGGCGGGAGGCCGGATGTTGGTGGCGCCCCGGAGGAATTGCCGGCCCACCGAATCATGGGAGAGGGACCCCTGACCGCCACCCCGTAAGACCGAGGACAAAACGGCTACCTGTCGACGCAGCGTATTTGGAGAAAGGCCGGATTCCAGTCCATCCTGAAGGAAACTCAGGACCAGAGGGACGGAAGCCTGAGTCGGGGACTCCGATCGTGAAGCACACCAACAGGAGAAGGACCGCCACGTTGATTCGTAAATATGGGTAGTGGATGGGCGGCGGGCGGCCTGGATGGTAGCTATGACACAGTCGGGGATGTTCTGTCACCTCAGCAAGCCCCACTCAACCGCCAGGTGGTTAGGTGCAGCCACCCTGGATCCGGGTGCACGAGGGAGCCCTGGCTGAGCTGAACTGTCTCCGCTGGAATCCTCCACGGACGAGCCACCGACAAGGAGAGGAGGTCCGCAAACCATGGTCTCACCGGCCAGTACGGGGCGATGAGGACCAGCTCCGCTTTCTCGGACAACAGCTTCCTGACGACCTTGGAGATCAGCGGCAGCGGGGGGAAGGCGTAAAGAAGCCACGGGGGCCAAAGCGCATCCGTGCCTTCCGCCCCCGGAGATGGGAAGCGAGAGAAAAACCGAGGAGTCTGCCGGTTGTCCCTTGTGGCAAAGAGGTCGACGGTCAAGCTCCCGAGTCGATGGCAGAGGTCCCGGAACAGTGATGGGTGCAGGCACCATTCGGTGTGGTCGACTGTCGTCCGGCTGAGGAAGTCCGCTTGGACCTTGTCCGTACCCCAGATGTGGGCAGCTCGGATGGATCTTAAGTGCCTCTCCGCCCAGAGGCCCAATTGTTCGGACTCCTCCATGAGGCTCCGGGAATGAGTGCCCCCCAGTCGGTTGATATGCGCCTTGGTGGCGACATTGTCCGTCAAAATGAGGACATACCGGTCCCGGACAAGGTCCACAAAGCACAGGAGAGCCAGATGGACGGCTCTCAGCTCCAACCAATTGATGTTGTGGCTCAGGTCGTCTTGAGTCAACAACCCCTGAGCCATGTGAGAGGAAGTATGTGCCCCCCAACCCCGGAGGCTTGCGTCCGTGGTGACCGTCACTAGCGATGGCTCGATGAAAACACGACCCTTGGCCAGAGCCGGGGAGAGCCACCACCCCGGGGAAACCTTGATTTCCTGGGACATGTGGACCCGCATCGGGGAGGAACCCCGGCCCGCTCTTTGGAACGGGAGAAGGAACCAATGCAGGACCCTGCAGTGGAGGCGAGCCCAGGGAACTATGCCTATACAGGACACCATCTTCCCGAGGAGCTGCGAGAGGAGCCCGAGAGATGCCGACTGGCGGAACTTGACCCGCCTTGCCAGTTCCCTCAGAGAGAGAAAGACCCTGGACACCGTGGTGTCTATGAGAGCCCCCAAGTGTGGCAGACGGGTGGAGGGGGTCAGGTGGCTCTTGGCCTCATTGATGGAGAAGCCATGTGCTCGAAGTATCTGAAGGGTTAGGGAGCGCGGAGGAAAGTCCGAACGGAAGAGCCCGATACTGGAAGTGACTTCCCAGATAACAGAAGCGGAGGTAGCGCCAGTGATCTTGGTGGATGGGGTGGTATGCCTCTGTCAGGTCTATTGACGAGAGGAAGTCCCCCCCTCTGATGCAGTCCAGGATGGTTTGCAAGGACTGCATCTTGAACCGCCGGTATCGAATGTGGCGGTTCAAGGATTTGAGATCCAAGATTGCTCTCCAACCCCCCGAAGCCTTCGGGATGATGAATAGGTGGGAGTAAAACCCGCGGCCCTGTTGGTCCTCCGGCACGGGCTGGATGGCCCGTATTTCCAGAAGGTGTTGGATGGCGGACCCCATGAGAAAGCGCCTGTGCCGGCAGGATGACCTTGGGCAATGGACGAAGAGGTTCGGGGGTGTGGAGAGAAATTCGAGGGAGAGCCCGTGGCGGACCGTCTCCCTTATCCAAGGATCCGAGGTGACTGTGTCCCACTGAGCAGCGAAGGCTGCCAGGCGGCCTCCGATTGGGCTGTCCGGGAAGTAGTCATCTATACCTACGGAAGGGGCGGCCTCTGCCCCCTCGGAAGGGCCGTCTTGCAGGGGTAAACTGTCCCTGCCTGTCCTGTCTGTCCTGGGGACGTCCCTGTCTTGGGAATGAGCGGCCAGAACGGGGGTATCCCTGGGAATAGGAACCACGAAAGGAGTACTGTTGGGGGAAAGTGGAACCCCTGTTATCCTGCCTGCAGTTCAGGTGGGGAAGAATCTTCCGCTTATCCTTAGTTTCTACAAGCAGGGGCTCTAGTGAACTGCCAAATAAATGATCCTTAGAATAGGGGGCTGCAGCCAGCCTCCACTTGCTCTTGGCATCAGCCTGCCACTGCTGAAGCCACAGCATGCGGCGTGCAGCAGCGGTAGACCCAATGGATTTGGCCGCAAAACGTGCAGCATTGAGGGTGGCGTCAGCCGATAACTCTAGGGTGGCAATCAATTTGGTCAAGTCCAATTGGATGCGGGATTCGGAGGCAGAGATTCGATCCCGAAGCTGCTTTAGCCACAGGATGGAAGCCCGGTTGAAAAAGGAAGCCGTCATGGAGGCCTGGATGGCCCAAGCCGTGGAATGGTGAGCTCGCACTAAGGCTTGCTCTGACCGCTTGTCTTCCGGACGAAGGGACTCCTCAGGTGGACCCGTGTGCGGAGTCGAGGTAGACAGGGCCACCACTGGAGCGTCCACTGGGGGAGGGGCCAGCAGAGCGGCCATGTCTGGTTCGACAGTGTATGTGCATTTATCCATACCTGATGGGAGAGGGCCCGATGCCGGGGCCACCCACTGACGTAACACCACATCCTGGAACATCTTCGGGGCCGGTATTGTGTCAGGCTCCACCGATGTTTCAGTGAAAAGGGAGGAGGAAGGTTTAGTAGTGCCAGAAGCAAGCCCCCCCGCTGGAGGCAAAATCCCCAGTCCAGTGGCCAGTTTGGCCTTACGTAAAAGAGATTTAAATAAATGAGGACGGAAGAGCCCCACACATGCTGGCTGCTCTGGAGCCGGTTCGTCGTCCTCCGAGAGTTCAGATTCCTGATAAGCCCCTTCCTCCTCCTCTTCTTCCCCTTCCTCAAATTCCTCCGCATCCCCTTCAAAACTTCGGCCGGGCCCCCCTGGGAGATAATCACTGACCGGGGACTGGTCAGACATGAGAGCCAAGGAAGCACCCTGAAGGCCTGGGGTGAAGGGCCTAGCAGGCCTACGCTGTTCCTGAAGGCCTTCAGCTATACCTTGTTTAATGGCCAAAGATACCAGGTCAGAAACAGCAGGGGGAAGCTGTAGATCCTTGAGCTGATCCATGCCCCGGAAAGGTGTAGTCAGCTGTGGGGCAGGAGCCATGGGAGGGGATACCTGGGAAGGATAAGGGGCCCCACTGGTAGAAGGCTGGGGAATCTCAGGCAAGGGACTAAAAAGCAGGGAGGCCTCCCTGGGAAAAGATGGAAAAGAGTCCAATCTGCCATCTGGGGATAGGGGCCTGGAGGATCCCAAATCTTGTGGGGAAACAGATTCTGTAAGCTGTTGGGTTGACTCCCCCAGGGCCCCAGGTGAGCCCCCTGTGACAAGAGGAGCAGAGCTAATTCGCCTTACAGAGGCCTGCTTTACAGCCTTTTCAAGGGCCTTGTGTCTCTTCTTGGCCATCTGTTCTTCAGCCTTGGAAGGGCGTTTCAGGACCTTCGCTTTAACAGTTTCCCCCTTAGGCTTGGATGTAACAGAGGAGGGCCCAGGCAAGGGGTCCTCCATGGAAGGGATAGGAGGCCTGGAAACTTGGACGCCTTGGTCGGAGATGTCGGCCATTTTGAAATTGAGGCCTAACAGCACGAGGCAGGCCTACAGCAGCAGGCCAAGGTCAGATTCAGTACCCTTACTAGGTCTCGCGCCAGCAATGTGGCCTCCAAGCGATTTGTGCGCGGCTAAAACAAGGCCCCAGCCTCAAGCGATCGTTTTGTAGGCTTTCAAACAGTGCAGGCCAGCGGCCTCCGCACTTTGCAAACGGCCGCAACACGTGGCGATCAAAACCGAAGCCGCAATGTATGCTAATAGCCCAGTCGCCGTCCGGGCTGAATATGCGGCTTTTCCGATCACCGCGGCCAAAACGCAGCCAAGGCAACGCCTCCCGGCCGAGCTGGGCACTAGGCGGTTGTTTTAAAATGCCCAGACTTCCGTCGGAGAGGAAAAGCCCCTCCGTCGGCTAACGGCGTCCCCGGCAGGCCGGGAATGATGCTAAATGCAGCCTCGGTTTCAAGTTCTAAAACTAAGGGTTCAGCCAGGCCAATCGGCTGAAACCCCTCGAGGCGCAGCAGTCTTGCAGCCTTCAGCGAGCTAGGACTAAGAGCCCTTTGCACTGGAATAATCAAATTTAATTTAAAGGCAACTTGATTCAAAAGAGATAGGAATAGTAGGAGAAGCAGGGAAACACGTCTTGTCCAGGCTAGACCGAGCCTGAAAGGTGGGGAGCTGAAGGAAGGGGCAGAGCTTGTCACCGTCAGACTCGGTCCAATTAGGCTACAGACGGAGTTAACCCATGTGTCGCTGCTGGTCCCACCTTGCAGGAGAAAAATGTCAGGATTTAAACACTGCAAATATAAAATATAAGTATTCAGGGCATAAAATAAACTTTTAGGAAGGAATGCAACCAGAGGTGATATTCAGCAGGTTTTCACCAGTTCTGGAGAAATTTTGAGAAGTTCAGAAAACCGGTAAATACTACCTCTGACTGGCCGCATCCCCATCTATTCTCTGCCTCCCGAGTCCCAGCTGATCAGGAGGAAATGGGGATTTTGCAGTATCCTACCCCTGCCACGCCCACCAAGCCACGCCCACCAAGCCACGCCCACAGAACCTATAGTAAAAAAAATTGAATCCCACCACTGAATGCAACCCATCCAGCATTGCAAGAAATAGGTACATCGTTTCCTCTCAACATTCTGTTGAAAATGTACATTGCTTAAGCAATAAAGCAATACAGTAGATTTAATTAGGAACTGAATAATTATTCTAATGATTTGGGATT
>JANHFK010003417.1:48998-60079 GCA_036250565.1 Sibynophis collaris | reverse complement strand
GTATGATTTTTGCTAACTAATGTAAAATAGTAAAAATTGGCTATAATTGTTTCATACCAGAAATATATTTTATTTGAGCTTTTTAAATGGAATTATCAGTATCCGTGTATTGTAAGTGAAACAACCTTATTTTTAAATTTTGGAAAAGAGATTTGGATATTTTAGTTGAGTCATGTTTTCTGTGATGATGAGAAACACTAATAAATGTAATAAAAAAAAGATGTAATCCTGTAAATGATTATTATGAAGATATACCATACTGCAATACAATTACTTATTGCAATACAATTTACTTTGCAATTAATGTGTATATAATCTAATTTTATACTCCCTTCCCTTTAGCCCTATATACATGTTAATATATATTCCCATTTTTCATAACTTTTACATTTTTATCATTCAGATACATTATTACTATTTGTGTTATCCTGTAGTGATGGAGCACTATATAAGCATATTGGCTTCCATACATTCTAGTGCCACTTATACAGTACTTCTTTTGTCCTGCACTGGAGATAGCTTCGTTGTGATTTTTAGTTGGATGGGAAACCAAGAGGAAATCCTAGACCACATGCTAAACCAGGAAGATGGAAAAAATTCCAGAAGAAAATATTAGGAAATGTATTCTAGCAAAAAACTCTACAATGATGAATCTGTGAAGTCGGAATTAAACTTTTTTGAAGAAGGTATATTTTTCTCCCCATGAATGTAAATTTATATCCCTATATACATATACGAAAACCAATATGTTTCTTACATTAGCATACAGTATGGACAATTTATCTTCCTGACAAAATTAGCAGTTTTTAAAAATGTATATTATTAAAATAATTTGAAGCATATACGAAAAGTACTAAAATGCAAACACGATGGAGTTTATACAAGTTCATTGATATGTACATTGTTATTAACTCTGGAAAAACAAAAATAAATTGAATATACAGTCATGGTTACCTAAAATAAATGCAAACAAAAGATGTTCATATCTGTTTAAAAATATCAAGCCATTATGAACATTACATCTTATGATATATAGATTTCCTTAATGCCTGAAAAAAATCTAGTTCTTTTTTAAAAAAAATACTAGCAAAAGAAAATCAGAATCACAAGGAATTTCATAGAACATAATTTTGTCACCAAAACTTGTTAAAAAGCAAATAAAAGGAACAGCACCTAATTAATAATCTGTTACCCAAATATGGTGAACAGATTGGTTTTGATCTGAAGAAAAGCTACAAGTAGTTGTAACAATACAAATAAAATATATAGGTCTTAAAAGTTTAGAACTTTATGTTCAAAATATTAGCATTTTACAATAAGTGTAATATGCACATATAAGTACAATATATCTGCTCATTATTTATGCATGAAATGGATATTTCAGTAATTTCTATTGATAGTTCAAAATATTCCAAATTTTCCCTCAACTGCAAAATAATAACAGTAATTCTGTGCAGCTGCAAACTTATCTAATGGAATTTTTCTGTAATACACTATATTTCCTTGACAAAATATACAATTTAGTATTATAATAAAACATAATAATTATTTGCAACAATGAGCATAAATATTTGGGGCTAAAACACATTGAAATTGGTGCTTTTTTCCAACAAAGTGTGCTCATATTTAAAATACATACCCTGTTTTCCCAAAATACATAACCCTGTTTTCCCTGATAATAAGCCCAATTGGGCTTTTGAGCGCATGGCAACAAGGCCAAGCGCTTATTTCAGGGTTCAAAAATATATATGACAAGATCTTATTTTCGGGGAAACACAGTATCCATATCCATTAAGTTATGCCATTGCAACTTAATTTTGATTTTAAATTTGAAATCACCATCTTCACAAATGTTTACCTTAGAGTAATTATTTTCAAGTAAATGGGAATATTTCAAAGGAAAGATTTGAAAATCACATTCTACAGTAATTTTGGGTTTATAAGGTCAGACTATATATTTAAACACTATTGTTTTACAAAACCCACCTAAAATGATTTCAAGTATTCTAGAAACAATCAGATGATTGCTTAATAATTGTTATTAAGCAATAATTTATTAATTTATTAATAATAAAATAACTTTTATTAACAGTGGCAATATATTATGGCAAATTTATTGCAGATTAATTAAAATGGAACCAATAACTCACACATTAAGCTTCCAAACTCAAAAGTATTAAAATTATATAGAATTGTTATGATTTATCCCTGAATAGGTCATATTTATAGTTTTGAAGGAATATTGAATATAAACTAAACAGTTTTAGTTATATACACTTCTCATATAAAAAGAACCAAAGTGGAAACTTCCTTAAAATTAGTATTAGAATAACAACTTACATTTACTTGTTTTCAAAAAAAGCTGTTGTCTATACAATACTTGAATTAATGGTAAGGTTGAGGTTTCAATGTATGAACTGCACATTTGTTATGTAGCATTTCCTCTACCTGAACATGTAATTGGTATTACTCCTCCCACAGACCGCCCTGTTTCTTTGTCTAGTTTCAGTGATCCAACAATAACAACCTTACAATCTCTGAAACAGATGGGTATGAATTGAATGGATCAATTATATCCAACTGATAGTAATATTCCACTTGTAGTAATAATCCTAAAATAATATAGAAAATGTACTGTCATTGCTTTCTACCAGTATGAACTATAAATTCAGATCTTTAGGTAAAATTTCACAGAGTTTTTTAAAAAATACAGTAGATAACTTACAGATGTAAGAAATATTGTATCATTTAGATATACTCCAGTTTTTATTCTTGTACATAGACAATGAGATCTAAGATCTATTAATACTTTCATAATAGTTGGCTATTACTTTTGTAATATTTTTATGCAAACATATTTTATGTCTTGAGAAATATTGAAGTTCCAGTACTACTCTTCTTAAAGGATAGGTTATATATTTCTTTAAATATTGATAATTTTGATGAGTATTGATATAGGTATATTCAAGTAATTACAGAATATTTTATTAATATGGATGGCACTATTATGTGTAGTTATTGAAGACTTTAAACAGAAATTATAAGGAGTCTGTATCCCATCAAACAAAATTCTGATTCATATGACCATAGCTATTATGATTTATTGAAATGTTTATTTATATCCAAAATGGACTTGTTGACTTTCAAATTGCAAAATTAAATACAAATATTGACTAATTGTTAACTCAAAGATGCAAAGCAGGCAGGTGAATTATAAACTATCACTTGTACATGACAATCAATTAAAAAGTCACAAAAGCGTAGTATACAAATAGGGAGCACTTCTCAAATTCTTATTTAGCCTTACAGCGTAATACCATACAGTACATGTAACTATTGCAATAGTATATGTACTTATTCCAGAATACATTTGCTCTGCATGGATTTACATAATGACATAAGTCATCGTAATAACTTTACAAGGTATACAGATAGATTGTCACCACTTAGTTAATTCATTTTGCTTCCGGGTCCAATTTGAGGTGCTGGTTATCACCTTTAAAGCCCTACATGACCTGGATCCTAATTATTTGAGGGACTGTCTTTTTCCGGTTATATCTACCTGATCCACCAGAGCAGGGAGGCAGAGTATGTTACAGTCCCCTTCTCTTAAGGAGATCCATTTGGTAGGACCAAGAAGAGCCTTCTCCATGGTGACTCCCTCCCTGTGGAAAACCATCCCTGTGGAAATAAGATTGGCCTCCAGCTTGGCACGCTTTTGAAAGACCCTGAATAAATGATTTTGCCAGTAGGCCTGGGGGACCCAGGGTGATAGGGAACTCATCAAGTGGTTGGTTTGATTGTTGTCCAACTGCTGTCAAACCGATAGGTTGGTGGGAGAAGCTGTTAAAGATGCCAGATGTGGTCAGGGTCGGTGGTAAAAAAGCTTTCCAGATAAATTCTCAATGCACCCTAGCATAAAATGTTGCTGATCGTTATAGTCTAAGCCTTTCTGCCCTTTCCTTCCAAACCACACAACCAAAGTGGAGTATGTAAAATACAACAGGAGAGCAGAAATGCTGATGAAACAGATTGCTTCTTTACACGGAAGAATATATCAGACCAGGGGTGAGCAACTATGACCCCTATATGGCTGGCTCAGGAATTCTGGGAGTTGATGTCCACAAGTTGTAAAGGGGTCATAGTTGCCTACTCCTATATTATATCCTTATGTCCAGCACTGAGTAAAGAGTCTGGGGAGAATTCCAAAAACCAGGTGTCCAGAGAACCTTGGAATGTTTTGACATTTTTATTTTTAAGGAAATAACATTTTGAATGCTCACAATTATTACTGTACTTGGAGTAGTGAATAAGGCTGGGAAAATCAAGTTTGAAGTGGGTAGATAGGTATGTAAAAGATACAAATGTACCATTTTATGACAACTGATTTCCCTGTCAGCAGTCATCCCTTAACAGATTGCCAGAGACATACAAGAACAGGTACCGGTAATTGTCAGCCACATCTGCTACTTCTGTCTCTTACTCATTGAAAATCCAGTCTGAACTCTGGTTTTTGTACATGCAGACTGGCCAATGTTTTTGCCTTACTCAGCTGTTCTCTCTGTGTTGTGTCAAAATCTTCACAAAACTCACAACCAAGGAAGTTAGATTCTTTCTCAGTTCTCATAGCCTCATTAGATAAGTTTACTGCTAGTGGATTTCAGACACTTAAAACCACACATATACTTTAATCTTTTTATTCAAGGGCCTACTTAATCTCTTTGTGTTAATCCTCTTCCCTGTTTTAAAATTGAAAGTGACAGTAAATCATATTACCCAGTATAGAAATGCCCTGTATGTGTAAAGGATCCAATCTGGGTTGGTCACTGGGACCAGAGGTTTAGTCTTCCAAACTTTTGGACTCATGCTGGAGCCCATCCTCGGGAAACTTCTCTCTTACCAGAGTCATAAATCAGTCCCGGTGACCAACCTGGGACATGTATATCTGCCTTCATTTGTGCATATGTACAGTCCATTTTCAATCCTTTCACTCACTTTTATATTGTTTGGGTACTGGATAGCATGACATTAGCATCTTTATATTGCACTACCTACTTGTATCCAATTGCCTATCTCTTTGCCACAAGTTTATACTGCTGCTCCCTCAATTTCTCTTTTGTGATCAGCTACTACTTGCAAAAAAGCAGGACTGCAAAGAATCCAAGGTCACATTCTCATGTAAAAGAAAAAAGCATCCCATGGTCCTACTACATCACTGCTTCAACAATCCTCCTGAGGACAGAGTCTCTGTTCCCAGCCTTCATGTCCCAGGGCCAGGAGCAAAGCATGTCCTTGTGTCCCAGAACTGGGGGCAACATCAGCTGAGTCCTAATCACACAGTCACCAGAGAACTTCGGCACAACAAAAAGCACACTTTGCAGTCTTGTCATTATACCGGTTGGCCTTCTCCACCTCAAACATTTGTAGCAAAGGTGGCCGGGTTCAGGAGTACTGAAACAATGATATCTGATTCAAGCTGTCATGTCACAATTTCTTTCCTTGATCATCATTTCACCTGTGTAGTACTGCAGTGCCACTTGATAGCAGAGTCCGCAATAATGATGAATCAGGTGGGCAGAGCTCAGGATGTGGAAGGCTTAAAGGGTTACATTATTAATGTATTTGCACACAATGCACCTATGAGTTATTTCCTGACCCTCCTGATGTCAGATGTGTTCTGCTGCCAGCAGTGCATGACAAACTGCCGCACCAGGAATTATAGCAGGGAGTAGGGAAATTACGGTATGCATCTCACCAGTTACTACTGTGCTGGGTTCTTGTTCGTGCTGTCATAAATTGGAAAATCCCATATTTAAGTCCTATTTACCCTTTTCTTGGAGGAATATCCCTTTTTATCTATGATGTTTGCTTAGTTCAGGTCACATCAACAGTATCATATTGCCCAATACTTTAGGCAAGTGCTTTTCCTCAATATATAACAGTATTATAACACTATAAATTTAGTGACCATTTGAAGTTACAATGGCATTGAAAATAGTTATGACCATTTTTCACACGGCCATTGTAGCATCCCCATGCTCATGTGATCGAAATTCAGATACTTGGCAACTGTCTCATGTTTATGACGGTTGCAGTGTCCTGGGTCATGTGATTACCTTTTGCAACTTTCTTACAAGCAAAGTCTATGGGGAAGCCAGATGCACTTAACAACTGTATTACTAACTTAATAATGGCAATGATTCACTTAAATGTGGCAAGAAAGGCCGTAAAATGGGGCAAAATTCACTTTATTATCTCGCTTAGCAACAGAAATTTTGAGCTCAATAAGTTGAGGACTACCTGTAGATAAGCTTGAAACTCAGAGACCTCTGAATTTCTGGAAGGTGTGACTGCTACCACAAAGCATCTAGTCATAAATCTTGTTACTAACAGTTTTAATCAGGATATGCATCAGCTTCCCATGGTTTTTAGCAACCTGCGCATAGTTGTCAACAAGACACATAGTATTCTGCCCTGTTTTCTTGACTTGGCCTACTCTGAAGGGCTGACACTGGGGTTACTGAGCCATGACATGTAGTATTCTAAAGACAACAGGTGAAAGGCCTATGTGCTGGTTGTATCTAGCCACAAATCATATTAGCTATAGAATACAAAGGAATCTTGCAGCAAGTCTTGTCTTTGATCCTTGGTGATGATTATGCTTGATGGAAGGGCAACACAGTCCAGTGTCACTGTTGTCATGGGGATCAGTTACTGCTAGGTGGGACCCCCCAGGAACTGGCTTTCTGATTTCATGGACAAGAAGGCAATCTGCTGCTACTCACATCAAGATGAGTCTGGACTTTCTGTTCTTTTGCTCAAAAAATTGGATGTCCATATTTGGAGAGGAAGTTATTTAGGTCACTACCCCGTACTCATATAAATAGAATAATAAACACATAGGAAGAATGCTGTGAAATGTAGTGGATAATGGTAAAGACCTAGAATCATTGTGACTGGTATTTCACAATGAATTCCCAGTTGGATCAACTGCTTGCCAGGTGGACCAACACAGTGGCCACAACATTATAAATCTTGGTACAAGGAAATTAGAAGATTCATGCATGTACCTTGGAAATAATTTGGTACATATACTGTTGACTCTCCTGAGGGTAAAAGCAATTCCACAAGGTTACTTAAAAAACTATTAAATCAATGTATACCTATGGGAATCCTACCATTGGCACCTATCATCATTGCTAGTACTCATATCTTGTTCCTTGTGCTCTATCACCTGAGTGCATAGGTCACCATCATTAAAAGCTAGACATTTGGAGAGGTAATGGAAAAGAAAATGGTGTCCCTTATTCCCACTTGAGGATGTCTGGAGAACTCACTCTTTCTAGTGCTCTAGTGAGCTAGAAGAAGAAAACTTACTGCTTCACATACTGATTCTAGCCCAGCAGCTAATTGTCCTGAAAGGGGTAATGACAGTGGAATGATTCTCAATGATATTTATAATTGCAACAGCACATTAAGGTGCCTTTTTATTGTCCACCGCATACAGTAGAGGATGTCAATTACTTTACTGGCATGGATAACTACAGTTTACTGGCTCCTTACATGTATATCTGTTATGTAACAATTGCAATCCAATATCCATTTGAAAAATACCTTGAACAGAAGATGGCTGCAAGTAGAAGATAAATTCCACAGGAAATGAGGAAAAATGTATTGGTTAATCCAAGCATGCATGCAATCCTACCACTAGAATTACTTATTTACAATCTCCCTTCCCCAAAGCATATGGCAGCACTGCAGAAATCTGCAGGAGAAGTGGAGGAAGGGCTGAAGGCCAAAGATCTTTCCTTATAAGGTTGGCTCATCTAGTGTTTTTCAACCTCAACAATTTTAATATGTGTGGACTTTAACTTCCAGAATTCTTCCCATGCTGGCTAGGAAATTCTGAGAGTTGAAGCAGGGGTGAAATCCAATTTTTTTTACTGCCGGTTCTGTGGGCGTGGCTTGGTGGGCGTGGTGTGGCTTGGTGGGCGGGGCCGGGGAGGAATATTGCAAAATCCCCATTCCCTCCCCACTCCAGGGGAAGGATATTGCAAAATCTCCATTCCCAGCCCACTCTGGGCCCAGCCAGAGGTGGTATTTGCCAGTTCTCTGAACTACTCAAAATTTCCGCTACCGGTTCTCCAGAACCTGTCAGAACCTGCTGGATTTCACCCCTGAGGGGGCAGCCCCTCCCCAACCTAAGACATGCTGTGGGTCTCCTTTCATTAACTGTGAGACAACCTTTGCATTTGAAAGTGTGTGGCTGAAGGCTTCCATGGGAGCATGGCCCTTGTTAGTACTGGAAGCACATGGAAGGATTTACATCTGGTGCAGACCACTGAGAATTGGTCACTGACATCACAAAGGAGAAGGTAGGGCTACTCACGTGGTCAATCCTATATTTGTTTCTTTCTGAATAGGGCCACAGAACTGTTAATGCCATTCAACCAATAGTGGATTCCACTTACCTTTGCTACCGGTTCGGAACTGGGAGCATGCACGTGCAGTGTTTCTGCGCATGCGCTGAGCATTTGTGATGATGTCCAGGCAGGTGGGTGGAGCCTCCCACCACCATCACTTACTGGTTCGCCAACCGGTAGAAACCCACCACTGCATTCAACTAATAGTTATGCATTGTTATTTTGAAATGACACACGCTGATGGTGGTATTAAGGTCACATTGCTTTCTTCTTTATCATAATAGTTGTATACTGCAACAACTGCAGATTCCTATAAGTTCTTGTCACTACTTCCAGTCTCTCTCTTTTCCTCTTTTTCTTCCCATGCCGTTTCTATAAATCATAAATATTTGACCTATAAAACTGACCAAGCCCTAAACAATACTGAGATGAAAAGGTTTTTTTATTGTTTTAAAATGCACATAAAGAGTCCATATGCAGTGTCTTAAAAGGGAGTGAAGCCCAAAAGTTAAGAGAGAAGGACTTAAAGAGAGAAGGATATGAGAGTTGAAAGGGAGAAAAAAGGGGAAAGGAATTAACTAGGGTATTTATTTTTTTTAACAAAGGGAAAATATGTTTGTAAATTCTTGGGACAAAGTAAATTCTCATTCTATCATGATGCACCAAGGAAGAGTTGTCTTTAAAGAGGAACAACAGAATAAACTGCTGTTTATTCATACAGTATGATTAATGAAAGTTAAGACTTAATTTTCAGGATCAATCTGCCACTGAGTAAATAGGAAATAGAAAATAATACTCTCCTTGATTTCAAAGTTCATAACACGATCAGGTGAAGAACATTTAAGAGAAGTAACATCAATGGAGATTTGAACCTCAATAAAATAACTCATTTATGATTTTAGAAAGATAGGAATAGATTGCAAATATAACTATCCCCAAAATAGACTGGGAGCAAATTATGCCACTTTTGTGGTTTCTTTCCAATTACCATAAACCAAAACTGCATCAAAACATTATTAGAAAAACTGTTAGAAAAACAGCATAAGTAAGATTGCATAATGACTTTACAATTGCGTTCTAATTTAGTTTCTCATTGAGAGCATTAAGAACAAGATTAGAACAACAGATAGAACAATTAATTAATCAGTGGAACAACTTGCCTTCTAGAGTTGTAAATGCTCCAACACTGGAAGTTTTTAAGAAGAGATCGGACAACCATTTGTCTGAAGTGGTATAGGGTTTACTACCTGAGCGGGGGTTGGACTAGAAGACCTCTAAGGTCCCTTCAAACTCTGTTATTCTGTTAGATATGTAGGAATTTAATGCAAAGCTTTCTCTTATTTTTATATTTGCTTCTCAGTGTATACTAGGTCTAATGAATTTTATTTTTGCTTCTCAATATACACTAGATGTAAACTTTTATTAGATTTTTCTATGTTCAAAGAATACTAAAAGTTTCATTTTTGAGACTTGAAAACTTGTAGTCCATCCTAATGCAACTTTTACAATCAGTTCCCCCCCCTTCCTTCATCTGATTCATAAACTACTACATATCAGAGATTCTATTAGAGTACAATCACTTTCTGAAATCTTCCAGTTTAGGAGTTCATAAAGGGTAGGAGAAGTTTATGCACCCATTTAGATGCCCTGGTAGATGTGGCTACCAAGACATCTAAATGGGTGGCTAATCAAAAAACATTTATCAGGGGTCAGCCAGACTACCTTTCAGGCTAGATTTTCCTTTTTTATTCCTGAGCAAGTGGATATGCTGCCAAGAAGACACTGGATTGAAGGTAATCATCATCATTTGCAGCACGACAGCCTCCCATTTGACTTAAATCCTTTTAAATGTCAGGCAAGACAGGGCACACTCTGTGGGTTGAAGAGAGGTCTCCAGGTCTGTGTTCGTGCCTTGGGTACTTTACTTTCTCTTATTAAGCCAAATGGGCACTGTGGAGTATTGATTCCTCATATATTCTACTTGAATCAAACCATTAAAGAATGTTTCCTTCTCTGTGCAGATGCTATTGAATTTACAAGGATTGCAAAGAAACCTGCCACTAGTTTTATGGGATAGATTTATATTATATACTGAATATAGTAATTATACTTGTTAAAGTAATTTGCAGCATCATATCGATCAGGGTCAAAGTGTGCTAAAATACAAGTTTGCTCCTTTACAGCTAAGAATTTTTGAGAATACATTTAAGGGCTACCTATTGTTGACTATTCTTATCCATCAAATATGAATGGGACTGTTCTTCTATTCTCATTTTTCATTTCAATTTTACATGCCAAAAGATTATTCCTGTCCATTCTTTCTGCTTCAAAATGAATTGTTTCAGAGTTCACTCTAGATATCCTCTGTTTTGGAAGGCTCGATATTATATTTTGAATGCAACAATTTGGCACACTGCTGCCATTTCTCCTTAACCTTAAACTCTATGAAATATGCCTTGAATAAAAACCTCTCATATGTCTTTTCGTCTCTTGGAAAAAAAAAAGATTGGGAAGAGGGGAAAGCAATGAGCATCCACTGGTTTTCTGATGCCATTATTATTATTTATTATTATTTTTATTAATTTGATTTATATGCTGCCCTTCTCCGAAGACTCAGGGCGGCTTATAATGTGCTAAGCAATAGCCTTCATACTTTTG
>JANHFK010003416.1:169077-182321 GCA_036250565.1 Sibynophis collaris | reverse complement strand
GTGAGATTCGATCTGCTGAACTGCAGCTAACAGTCAGCTGAAGTAGCCTGCAGTACTGCACTCTAACCACTGCGCCATCTCAGCTCTCTTTGCAGCCTCCAAAAGCTCCAAAAGCTCCGTTTGAGAGGATGCACGGAGGTTGAAGGGTGGGGGCCAGCGGATGGGCAGAGCTATATTCGTTGTATAAGACGCATCCAAATTTTCACCCTCTTTTAGGGAGAAAAAGTGCATCTTATACTCTGAAAAATACGGTAAGATATGGAGCATTTATCCAACCTGTTGCACCCCAGTGCCTTTAAAGAAAACATTGTCAATTGCAAATGTCAGTGCATTAAATTACTGTTAAAGGCAAAGTACAGAAAACTGTAGAAAATTGATCAGTTATGTTCCCACTGCATATTCTTATATAAATCACTATTTATCAATAATGTATTTACAATAATGCCATGTATAGAAGAGATAATGGAGAATTTCACATATTGCGCTGAACAATGGATTGTTTAACAATGGTTGAATAAACTAGTTGGCTGGGTTCATATGGTGTTCTAAGCCATCAACAGTTATTTTCAAACAATAATGACTCTGTTTTCCCAACATATTACACTCAAAATAAAGAAACCACATTATGGCTTAATGGGAGGTCAAATCAAGACATAAAGAGGCCTATGCCTCATTATCTAACATGATCTCTCAAGAACTGTTCTGCTTGGAATGTTGTGCATAGATGGGAAAAAGATACCAAGTGGAGATGCTAAAATCTTAGGAAATAAGACACGTTGATTATATACTAGTATAGAAACCACATAAGTAAATGTATTAACCCTTTGATCTTTATAATATACAGAAGAATTGAGGGGGTACTTAAGCAATCTTGTCATGCACCATTGTACTGGGCTACAATACAAATGAAGAGTGATAATATCCTTGGGTTAAGTGTGACTTCCAGAAACATTTTATTATTCTTGGTG
The DNA here is from genome assembly GCA_036250565.1 of Sibynophis collaris. NCBI lineage: Eukaryota > Metazoa > Chordata > Lepidosauria > Squamata > Sibynophiidae > Sibynophis > Sibynophis collaris. The sequence goes on along the minus strand of JANHFK010003416.1, from coordinate 181,353 downwards.
CTCTGTTATTGCCTTCTTCAACTTCCTGGCCTAGCCTAGAGCCTCCTATTCAAGGAGTGACCAGCCTATACTTACCAAACTTCCCAACACAATCTGAGTGCTACTGTGTGCAAAGGCAGACAGAAATAAAAGGCATTTAAACAGAAAAAAATTAAAAGATCCCAATATGTGCTCCAGTTTTGCTAAAATAGAGCTCATTTTACCAGTGTTCATCCAACTGAAAGTTGAATAGTACTTCATACTAATGGAACCAGGGGTGGGTTCCACTTACCTTCGCTATTGGTTTGCAACAGGAGCACATGCACAGAGCATCTGTGATGATGTCCGGGCAGCTGAGTGGAGCCTCCTGCTGCCGATACTACTGGTTTGCAAGATCTGGAGCAAACAGGTAGGAACCCACCACTGAATGGAACCAATGTGGAGGTGACCTGATAGCTCCACACTAATGCAGTGTGATGATGAAGTTGTTGGAATGAAACCAGAGAGACCCAGGTTTAAATCCACCCGGGTCCACAGAGGTCCACTGGATAAATTTGGACCAGTCATCCTCTTTCAATCCAACCTAAATTGAATGTTATGGGGAAAATGTAAGGGCAGAGCAGTACACATGCTGACTGGGGGTTCTGAAGTCAGATTACCCTTGAGGGTTGTATCTCTATTATGTGTGAAATGCGCCTTCTTTCATTTGAGACTCATTCTGCAATCTTACTTGCATTTTTGTTTAAAGATCACATGTTAAAAAATAGAGCAGAAAAATGCATAATTTCTTGACGCCTCTTGTCAGATCAGAGTAGAAAGTCATTCTCAGTTTAGTGGGAATCTGAGTTGGGAATTTTTTTTTTAGAATTCCTAAAGCAAGTTTAAAACTGTCACCTATATAATAAGCCTTTTCCCATTAGGATTTTATGTCAGAGTTTTGTTATTTATGGAGGGAAGGTAAAGGTTTCAAGCAGCTTAGAAAGCTAATGGACAGACAAATACAATAAGAAAGGCAATGAGTTTTTACAGAGGTTGATATTCTTAGGATTTTGCACCACATTTATTTTGTTTTTCCTCAGCTGTCTCCCCCACCCTCCACTTTTTGTTGTTGTTGTTGTTTAGGGTGCAGCAAAGAAAAAACAGTTTTGTTTTTGATATTTTCCTTTCTTTCTTTAGGCAAGAAAATCTCATGGAAGAAGTGTTTTATATTTACACTGTGATCCTTCATTAGAGCACACAGTGTGTGACAGATACTATCTTAGATTAGAGTTTAGACTTCACTACATTTTTTTTATCCTTAGCTTAGAACTTGGTAGAAAGAGAGAGTGAGTTGAATATATTTTTGCTACTGCTTTCTCAGGGCCCTTTTGCCAGTTTGGAAGCATTTCTGAAGGTATAAACACGAATAACTGCCACAATCATGATTTTATTCCTTATATATATAAAGATGTACTGTATACCTGTAATGTAGTGATGGTAGAGATCTCAATGATTTCTTATTTTATTTCCATTATAGAAAGATCTGACATTTTTTTAAAAAAAAAATTCCACTGGTTTAACCTTTGTTTATTTCAGTATTCAGCTCATGCACATCCCAGAGATTCAAGTTAATAAGAGTGAAACAATTCAGTAAGACAATTGTGATGAGGTACCATAGAAAACAATGGCCTAGGAATAACCAGGCTTTTCTGAGCTACAATTATCCAAAAGATTTAGGTTTTGAAGTTTAGTCAAAGTACTATGTTTTAATTATATGCATGTTAAAAGGAAACCAGAACAATATATTATGTATATCAGTGGTGAAATCCAATTTTTTTTACTACCGGTTCTGTGGGCGTGGTGTAGTTTGGTGGGCGTGGCTTGGTGGGTGTGACAGGGGAAGGATACTGCAAAATTCCCATTCCCTCCCCACTCCAGGGGAAGGATACTGAAAAATCCCCATTCCCTCCCCACTCTGGGGCCAGCCAGAGTTGGTATTTGCTGGTTCTCTGAACTGCTCAAAATTTCCGCTACCGGTTCTCCAGAACCTGTTAGAACCTGCTGGATTTCATCCCTGATGTATATCCATTCCCAAATAAAACTTTAATAAACTTCATAGCCTCAACATTTGTTCCCTATGCTTACTTATTGATTTATTTAAATATATATGTTTTTCTGATCCATACAGAAGAGGACAACCAGCAGCAAGGTGGATGGACTTAATTACAGCAATATTGGGCGATCTGAAGGGCTAGAGACAGATATTCCGGGAGAAAATTTATACTGTTACTAAGAGTGACCCTGACGATGACTCACCCCAACAAATAGGTCTGCTAGGATAATGCAGCTTAAAAAACAAGGAAAATCAGTGCCACTTATACTTCCAGGTGTTCCATAACCTGGTGAGGCCCATCATCAAGAAAGGCTGTCCACACCCTGCGTAATTAGGTTCTTCATATAAAGGTCTTCTCTGCGACGCTACTCATGGGAGGCTCTGTTTTCAATGCAACTTTTGTTCTGAAGATGGTGTGCATGCAAAGCAGGCTAGCAGATGGGCAATATTAATCTTTCAATTAGGATAATTAAAAGAACTAAAAGAATTCTAATTCCAGTTTATTAAAAAGTCAAGAGAGATAATATTGGAAAAACTACTATCAGTAGTTTTTAAGAGGCAAGACAATAAATAATAGATATAGGTTGCTAAAAGCTATCTGAAGCCTAAGCCTAATAACTCACCAAAGCTACTTAAAAAACAGTGAGATGGAAACAGAGATTCTGCACATAAGAAAAAAAATAGAATGTAGATTTGGCTTGAAGATAATAGGCTTTATAAATAAAGTTATTTAAGTATAGATGGGAACTCCTAGAGTGGAACTAAAAATTCAACTTCATCCATCAGCATGAGAATATGATGCATGCTATTGTCATATAAGATTGAATAATATCGTAGGGGGTTGGTAAATGATAATGTTGCGATGCATATCTGGATAATGCATACCCTTGATTACTTGCCACCTCAGTGTTAATATCTGTGGTGGAAAGATTTCAGGTTCAAGTCCAAACTCAACCTTAGAAACCCACTGGGCAAACTTAGACCAGTTTTTCTCTCTGTCCATTCTAATCCACAGAATTATTGTTGGGACAAATGAAGAGAACTTTCATGTAGCTGTATGAGTATGAGTAAATATAAATCTAACAAATACTTTTTGGCTGGCTATCACATAACCCATTCGTAAAATAGCTACATTTCCATTCATTTGGGCTAGGGAATAAAACACATTATTAGTAGAACCTGTTTCTTGGCCACACTTAGACTCAAATTGCATAATTAATATGACATTTAGTATAAAGACTCCCTTGAGTTGAGCGGCTAATGATTATATGGACATATTTTTGTAGTTTTCTTGGCAATAATATGGAAATGCATTATCATTTCTTTTTCTTCTGGGATACATTTTGGGACTTCCCGATCTAACCTATAGCCCCAGAACTATTTGATTATCTTCTTTCCAAGTAGTAACTTTAACATTTTCTAAGATCAGCCTAGATCATCAATGCAATCTGCTTTGAGCAATCTGACATTTATATATGCTTAATGGATATAAAGTTTTACAAATTTAACCCATAAGATAAATCATTTAGAATGTTTTGGAAAGAGTGTTTTTTGTGCTTTGCTCAGTCACTGGATTTTATTATGCCTGTTCTTGAATAACCTTCTGCTTCTTCTATATTTTTTCTTATCACGGAAAATCCATTAAAAAGGACATCTGGATAGCTATAATTGCTTCTCAATTACTAACATTAGGAACTCTATATATGAAACAATTCTAAAAAAAGCTCCTCGCAAACCTTTCCCTGATATTCCCCTCCTCAGGATATATATGACTTTTAAAAGAATTTCCTTTATGCTTCTCAGTCTATATGAAAATGGCAAAACATAAATGAACATTTTAATATTGTATTATGTGTGTAGATATCCTGGAATATTAGTATTGAGCTGATTTCCCTGAATGTGCTGTGTGGAATAGTATTACCCCATATGAAAGGAATAACAACAACTGCCTTAAAAGTTCATTCCAAACCCTAGAATCAAACCATTTTGTCCTTTTTCTAGAACTTTTTAAGAGCTTATCTCCTTCTGTCATTTTTTTTCAGTCCCTATGCAACATGTACACACTGTATGATACTGTTAAGATTCACTGGCAAGATGTACTCTATATGCATTTTATATTGGACAGAATATTATTTTTTTGTCTTTTCTTCAAGACTTCTGGTACCCCTGTGGAAACTGATCTATTTGTGCAATGAACTGATTTGTGGGGAACTTACAAAAATGACTGCAATTATCATTATTTTTTTTTGTCTTTTCTATTTAGTGTTTCACCTTTTGATTCATCTTAATATAATAAGATGCATGAGATATCTTTGCTTGTTTGCTTCTAGAGGAGCCCTCTCTTCTATATAATAGTAGGAAACAATTTCATCTGGACTATTTTAGGAAGATAGACTGGCTTTGGATATTGGACTTATTGTATTCAATCAAACAACAAGAGATGGTATTAAGAAATAAATATGGATATTTGATCCGGGACTAATCAAGGTTAACTTTGGGGATAATTAGGCATAGTTAAGAAGCCATGGTAAATTTTCTATGAGTTGATTATGATAATAGTTTGTTAACAGAGGATTTTGGAATTTTAATCTTGTCTTTTTTATCATTAGTGTATTTGTTAACCATTTTGTTATTAATATGGTATATAGATAAAAGGTTAACAATTTGTAAATGGAATTAGAAGTTTAGTAATTTAAAATTCTTTGGGCCTGTTTCACAAGGGATGGGAAATTAATATTGTGGTAATTTATTAATCAGCATTCAATTAGGGAGGACAATTAGTCCCATTTTTAATGCACTTTTTTTCTTTTTAATGTCTTATTTGTTGTACTTTTTTTTTTCTAAAAAAAAATTTCCGTTTGTATTTTAGCTTTTTTGAATAAAATAAAAAATAGGGAAATAAAAATAGGGACACCCTCTTTCTGACAGTAAAGAATCTATTCCAGGATACAGCCAGGAAGTTTGTATAGTTGAATCTGGTGTCTAAGATCAAGATAATCTGATATAGGAATTAAGACCTCTCAGAAGGATCTGAACATAAAACCAAGTTGTCTTAACTGAATACAGGTAGTCAGAATTTCTTTTGTAAGTCATCATAGTTATAAGTTGAGTTGGACCCAATTTTACAACCAAATTATGATGGTCATTAAGTGAATGCCATAATCGTAAGTGAAACCCATTTTTCTGAACTGACAAAAAAAGCTGCACATTATGACCAATTGTAACACTGTAGTTAATCATGCATGTGAGCTGGTTGCCAAGCACTGGAATTACAATCATGTGACCATGGGGGTGGTATAATGGTCATAAATGTGAAAACTGGTCATAAGTGTGAGGACTAGAATTGTTTCAATACTGTCGTACTTTGAATTGTCACAAAACTAATGGTTGTAAATCAAGAACTACCTGTATCACACGCTCTTGATCAGTGGTGGGTTTCTACCGGTTCACTCCGGATCGTGGGAACCGGTAGTAGCCGTGGCGGGAGGCTCTGCCCACTCGCCCGGATGTCATCACAGATGCTCTGCGCATCCGCAGAAGCGCCCCGCGCATGCTCCTGGTTGCGAACCAGTAGCGAAGGAAAGTGAAACCTGCCACTGTCCTTGATACAGATTTCTTTGTATGATGTGCTTTTTAAATTTTGGCTGTGAAGGTTTTACATGATTTAGAAATCAATATTTCTAGTCACAAGGTTTATTTGATTTACTGTGGTTCTACTTATCACCTTTTCAATTTGTTTACTGTAGGATAACATAGAGACAAACCTCAGAACGTTTTTAAGATCAAGTTTTCAATGTTTTAAATCATTGCTGTTGATTTAAATATTTAAATAGTTTCATACAGTATTGTACTTACAGTGATATTGTATCCATGTAGCTTGTATCAATGTAATTTTCAAAATCACTTGCAGTATATTGGAAAACAGAGGTCCTCAACCTCCAGGCTGGGGCCCACTACCGGACCACGGTCTGTTCAAAACCAGGCCGTGGGAGAGATGGGCAAGTGCGCATGTGTGAAACTCCACTTGTGCAAGTGGTGGACAAGCATGCACGTAAGTGAGGAGGACTTCAGAGGACTTCGCCTGAGCAGAGAACAGAACTTTGCATGAATCGAGTTTCGCACATGAGCGGCCTCCACTCACATGAGAGGAGCTTCACTTGTGAGCACAAATGCCCTCTGCTCCAGTGCCTGCCCTTTGAAGCTCCCTCTGCTCATGCTCGAAGCTCCATTTGCGTGAGTGCAGGGTGCACATGCCTGCTGCTCACATAAATGGAGCTGTGTCCGCCATTCACTCCCCCGTAAAGGCGGGGTGGGCCCCCAAGCTGGAAAGGTTGGGGACCGCTGCTGTAAAATATACCATTCTTGAAGTAAATATTTGTACCACAAACTGAGGCAATGATGTGGCAATGTGGAAGACCAATGTTATTCCAAAGAGTTTAGTGACATGTTTCGATTTCTCCTTCATATATTAATGGAAGTCTAGAAGTTTATAGCTCATTCTGAATTAGCCTGCTGGTTTTTATTAACTCTTGTTTACGGAATAAAAGAGAAGAGGGAGGAACTTTACATAGCTTCAAAGCTTTTCTTACTGTGAAAATCTCAGATTTTTGATTCCCATCCCAAAATCCTGTGTCATCCAATCCAAGTCAGGTCTTGCCGTCTCCTGACCATAAAACCTCCTGACTTCAGGACCATAAAATCATAGTTTGATTTAAAAAAATCTTGGGGTTGTGGTTTGTTGGGAGCTTCTGCACAGAACCTTGCATCGGTACTGTGGAAACTGACTGTCCTTGAATATCTCTGCTGTCATTATTAAGCAATTCCTGGCAGCTTGTAAGAGATTTGACTATCATCTTGCTTGGTATGTGTGTTGTTTATATTATGCTTTTAAATCTGTTTGCCTGAGTTAATTATAAAGCTTAAAAACCCTTCATTGTTCCTTGATCAAAAAGAACTAGTGGCCTGGGTATCTGATCGTTGCCCTGATGCCTGGGAAAATAGGTAACTCATAATTTCATAATACATATATCTACTTCTCAATCTCTTCTTACAGCACCTCAGCAGCACTTTTGTAACATGACCTGTCATGACTGAAAGAAAGTGAAGTGAAAGCATTTGTGAATATATCTATCTGTCAATTACAGCATGGCAACAATAACTGAAAATAGGAAAGGAACAATGCAAAAAATAAATAAATATGTATGTGCAGAGATTCATAGTGGAAACAGACCAAGCAGTTTCCTGATCTTCAACCACTCTGAAGCTGAACATATAAGGAAAGGCGGTTAACTATTAGCCAAGGAAAACCAGGATCAGAGGAGTTGGAAACCATTATGCTAGAGCTGATTAAGCAACCCACTTAGTCAGGCTACATGACTCTTTCCCGAAGCAGAAAAAAGAGGGAGTAGGCACCAATCACTATTTCTGTTGATGAGCTATCAAAGTACTGATTCCATTTCTAAAATTATGAAATGTAAATCATAGTGTCCTGGCAATTATTTGCAAGGTATGCTTTCTTGGATAATTCATATTAAAAAAAAGTATTTATGCTCATTTTGATTAGATATAGCAGATGATTTATTTGAAGAACATCTAGTTTGATGCTGCATTAAGCAATAATTACGTATTTACTTCTGAGATACATTTAATTTCATTAATTCCTTGCAAATGGGGAATTAGCACCCTGTAATAAGAAATTAAATAGTTATTAAGTTCATGGAGGTTAAATTAGTGGGTTTTAGAAAGACAGTAAAAAAATTATTTGATTTCTAGACCGCCCCTCTCCCTTACGGGACTCGGGGCGGTTTACAGCGAATTAAAAGACATGTAGTACAGAAATTAAAAGCATCTTAAAAACTGATTAAATGAGCTGCATACCCCTTAAAAACCCCGTTTAAGAACCCTAGTTATTATTATTATTAAGTAAAACTCCCTAATCCCAAGCGAAGTGGTTGTCTTATGGTATTATCCAAGGCCTGCCGATCGAAATAGATGGGTTTTAAGAGCCCGGCGGAAGAGGCGCAGGTCTGTCGCCGTTCTTCAGCTCCCAGAATTCTCCCAGCCAGAAAGTTGAACAGCACAATGACCAGACAAAGGAACAACAATGAGCAAGCTGCGGGAATTCTGGGAGTTGAAGTGCATACATCTTAAAATTGCTGAAGTTGAGAAACCCTGACAATGAGAAATATGAACTGGAAGTACTGGATATTTCCATTATTGCACTAAGCACTCAAGTTATTTTGTGTTTCTAAAAGTAGGCTAATTAAAAACAACGTTCTACAAGGGATGTTTTGCCTTTAATGAATCCGATATTATTAAGCTATAATCAGTCAGTTGACTTTTAATGTCACACAGATTCAAAAGGTAGAGTTCTCGGTTTAAATTCTGTTCTGTGGGCAGAGTAATGTTTCTACTCTTGGGAAAATCATTTAGCATAGAAACGATGTTAGTTATTTAAAAACATGTATAGCCCTAACCCTAGTCTTCCTGCTTTCCATGATTAGGATATTGAAAAACTGGTTAAGTGAAAGTGCAATCCTGCCCACTCATATTCCTCAGCTATCTTACATCCTAAACATGCTAGGGGGGGGGAAACAACTTTACTTTCAGGAATATAATGATCAAAATAAAAAGTGAAGTTATTTCCTCCTATATCTCAACCCACATTTCCCAATTTTTAGTTATTTTGTAAAATACATTTGTAAAATAAAAGGGAAATACGTAGTGCACAACTGCTGGAATTGTTCCAATCACTTTACCAGCCGTGGGAGTGTTTCTATTTTCTTCTGAATAACAAAATAATAAGTTGTTATTTCATTTATTGATGTATACTGAGAAGCACAGGCAGATTGCATATATGCAGCTCTCGGTCATCTCATGGAAAATGTCTTAGACTGGAACAGTCAGCAACATGCTAAGTCATTGTCTAACTGCCTCTTTCATAAGGATGCATTGAGGAAAATTGGGGGATATTTTTCTCTGCAGAAATCCATTTTCAAACTCATTTTTTCTCTTCCCACACAGTCATTTGATCCTGTTCTGTTTTAGGAGACAGGCAGGCAGAACCAGGATCCACAATCTATTTCCAACATTCTGTTGAGTTGACAGAAATAAAATTCTATAGTGTCTATAATTTCTAGTCACTGCATACAAGTTAAGAGAGGAAAAACAAACCTAAATATTTACATATCAAGCTGACAACTACCATCCAAATGTTTTACTCGAAGATGGCTTCTGAAAAGTTCTGGATCAAAAAGCATCTTTCACCGAGAGATTCCTTCGTTCTTTTCTGCACAAATTTGCTGTTGATGTGCATAAGCAAAAAATGGCTGCATCTTCATGCTTACAGTTACAATCCTAACCACATTTATATGGAAATTCCCATCAGTTTCAAGTGTTATGACACATGTGCAACAGCTGGTTAAAACAAGAACTTCCTGAAAAGGACAATGAGTTATAATCCACACTTTTACTCATGAACTTTCCTGAGTGTTAACATTAATTTTGGCATTTGCCACCTCTCAAAGCCATCCATAGCACACTGGGTGGAATGAACATGTCATTAATGTGAATTCCTGGTATGACAGTTGCAGTTGACTATCTGTGGTTTCCTAAAAACCAAATTTAATTATGGATTTTATTAAAATGATAGCTATTTTTTCAGGGGGTTGGGTGTTAAGTAAATGGGAGTACTTTGATCCCCTTAAATCCCCCTGCTCCCAACCCTCCCATTAATTTTAAAACAAAAGCACAAAATATTGCAATGCCAGTATTGGATCCGTTTACCAAATTCTGGCAATATAGGGCAATAGGTTGCCCACCACTGTAATAAATCATGATTCCTTACCATGCCTTACACAATATGTCAGCCTAGCTATTGTCTATCAAATTGTACAAAGCATCCATATGATTCTGGGAAGAAAGATAAGACTTGTAAGATAATTATTTGATGCCAAACATCATAAAGCATTTTCTTTAGCAACATTTAAATTTACACTGTGAAAAGAAAGCTTACTGTCAGTAAAGAAAATATCAACAGGAAAGAAAATTGCTCCAAAACGAAGCAAAGATTCAACTGATATGAAAATAATAAGGAAGCAGGAGAATTTTGCTTGATGCCCACATTGGTCTCATTCTTGTGCTGTAGAGAATAAGGAAAATGATCTTAGGGAGATCAGCAAACCAAGCTAAGAGGGGCTAAGGGGTGTTTTTAAAATCCGGAATATCCATGTAACATTCAGAAACAGCTGAGATGGACACCTCCCTAATTCACTAAACTAGAAGGAGGTACAAAAAAATCAGAGTTGTATGTCATTGTTATTCTAACCAGTCTCAATAAAAATAGTTGTAGGGAGTTGAAATGATTTCATTGTCTGGTCTATTTAATGGAGCTGACAAGTACCAGTTGAAGACCTATTTCCCCAGGCTTTTTAATTGCCTTTTAACTGTAGTTTAATTGTTTTTAATTCCTATGGTTTTAGATGATTCTGTCTTGCTTCTATCTGGTTTATATATTTTATTTTCCATTTTATTTGATATTATTGTAGATGTTTTTATTCAAACTGTACTGTTCAGTGTATTTTATTGCAAAGTGGTCCAGGGACCTTTGGCTATTAGGTGATTAAGATTTTTTAATAAGTAAAATATTTTGTCATCTGTTCTTATAAGATCATAAATCTTACAATCCTATAGAATCTCCTGTACCCTTCCAATAGTACACTGTACTGTCATGGTCCAAAGACTTTAGGCATATGTTCCCTGCAGCCTTCAACTGTGACATGCATCCAGAAGTCCTTTGCTCTTACTACACTCTGCCAAACATTACCTACTGAAGCAACCAGTTCCCCATTCAGAGGAAAATAGGAAGAAGCAGCACCTTCCTTTACCAGATCATGCTGATTATTCCTGTCCAGCTTCCACATTTTTCAGTTCACACAGCACTCGCTGTCCATACACCCTCTAACATACAACCCAGCTTTTTAAAAAAAAATCTATTTAAGGAAGTATATCTACAGTTTTTAATTCAGGAAACCACAATGAACAGCCTGCATTCTGTTATCTGACAGGGATATATATGCTATTTAATTGTGACTGTGTTTTCTCCATAAACGAATATGCTGAGGGGTTAAGGGGTTTTTCTGTCTGTCTATCTTACCCAGAAGAGTTGGTTCTGTTACTGGCAGTACCAATTCTGGCAAACTTTCATAATAGCAGATGTTAGGGTGGGGGCCCAAATGTCAAGTTCCTGCTTAGATGAATGAACAAACCATGTGTTTTAGAGCAACTCACTGTCTCACAGGGCTGCTATGCAAGCAAATAAAAAAGTCTATAACTTTGTTTCCCTCGCTTCCACACCATACACCCAAACTGTTCCTTTAGTCTATTTGCAAGCTGACTTCTACAGTTTAGCACAAAGATTTTGTATGCTACAGAACTGTTCCAGCAACAACCTGTAATTAGATTTGTCATGTAGGAATCTTTACATGTACTGAACTGCAGTAGTATCAGTAAATAAAAAGACTAACTCTTGCAAAACCTGCTTTAACCATTTGCTGTCACTATCCCTTCAAAAGTAATTTAAAATATGATCTAGTGATAAAGGCAGAAAAAGGGTAAAAACCAGGAGAATGTGAATTCTAGTTCAGCCTTAAGAATGAAAGCCAACTGGGTGACTTTGGGCAGCCAGCCCAACTGACTTCACAGGGCTGTTGTTGTGAGGGAAATAGGAGGAGAAGCTAGTAGGTGTGTTCATTGCCTTGAGTTATTTACAAGAATATTAAAGGCAGGATATAAATAAGTAAATATAAGTACTTCTTGGTATGTATAGAGCACTCTTCCCTACAGATGAGTAGGAGGCTTGCTTTCCAAGACCAAAGCTTCCATATATGCTAGAAGCTCAGCTGGCTGGAGTGACCCGTGTCTCTGAAGAGAAGCTGTTGACAGCTGGCGAGAAAAAAAAAAAACAGATATCCTCAAATGAAGCTCATTTCCTAGAGTTTCATGCAGTTCTCCTGGTAGTTGATGGAAACCACTTATCATTGCCAGTTTTGAGATTTTTTTTTAAAAAATCCCAGTTTAGTCTGCAATCTTGGGATTTCCTGATAGTCTCCCATCCAAGTGAATTTGTGAATTTGTGAATTTATTTGATTTCTAGACCGCCCCTCTCCCTTACGGGACTCGGGGCGGTTTACAACAAGTTAAAAAAC
>JANHFK010003415.1:69448-84687 GCA_036250565.1 Sibynophis collaris | reverse complement strand
AAGTTAATTGCAGTTTAATTGCAAATATTGTTTTTGTCCTATTCCTCCAACTTTGAGGTGTAGTCCCTAACCTTAAGAGAACACAACTGTGCTGTAGAAAGGAAGTATGTTTTTTTTGTGTCTTATAGAATATAATAAAATTTTGATAATCTGAAAGCAGAGAATCCATTACAAACTAACACTAAAAAGTTAATAGGCTTTCTGCTGTTCTCATGTCTTTTGTGTGTATATGGTATAGTGAAATATTTTTCCACATTGCAAGTTATATGAACATAATTTACAGATATTTTGAGCTATTTTTATATACGATATAATAAAATAAATCTGTGGTGTTCTAGTGCTTTATGGATGTTTTGCTAAATGATCCATCGGTATATGAACTTTTTCATTATAATTCCTTAACCACTGTGAATTTTATGATTCTTCTATACAAATCAAAGTATTATAATTTCTTACATCAAGTTTTCTCATTTCTTAGTTCAGAATTAAGCATTGAATTCATTTTCTAGGAGCAATATTTCAATTCATGTGAGTCCAAATCCATCACTTGCAGATAATAAATCAATATTTCCATGGAGTGGCCTTATATACATACTTTGTGATGGTGGACAAAAAGTAAGTGTTTCAAAAAATGTGCCAAAGTTCTAAAATAAAGCATTACTCATGATGTCATATCTAGTTTTAATATTGTAAGCATCCATATTTTCTGAAAAATATGGGAAGGGACTGCAGAGAAAATTACAATGGAATAACAAATATGAATCTTTGAACTCTGTTTGGAAGGCCTAGAGGTTTGTACTTGTTAGTAGAAAAAATAAGTACATTATAATGTACTCTGGCACTTTGGATTTATTCCAACATGAGAATTATTGATTATCAAACCCCATCGATCTCATCAGTTTATTGAACTTTATTTCCATGAGTATGGCAACATTATAGGAATAATGATAATATGAAAGATGGTGAGCATGTTTTGCAAATTGAAAATATATTGAGACTATTCTAAATAGTTATATAATACATGCAAATTTAAATGAAAATCTTCATCAGTATCAACAAGACATGCTCTTCATATCAATAATCTTTGTTCTACATTACTCCTTTATACTCAAAATGTTAACTGATTGCCTGACAAATAGGGTATTGTCTCCAAAACCAGATGATATATAAGATAAGAAAGGATATCATTCAAATTTTAATTCAGCTAATAAAAACTGGAATCAAACTTTTAGTATTTACAAGTAATTATTGCTTAGTGACTACTTTGCTTAGTGACCATTTGATGTTACAATGAGGTAAAAAGATAGCTTTGTGATCAAACTTTGCATTTATTACCATTGCAGGATCCTATGATCATGTAAACACCATTCAGGCACTTCATAACCAGCACACATATACAACCAGCATAGCATCCTGTGGTCACGTGATCACAATTTGCATGTTTTCCAACCATTTTGCTATAAGCAGATTTAATGGAGAATATGGAAAGTCATATGCTGCAGTTGTGTGATGCTATTTAATGACCAATGGAGAAGTAATGTAAAGCCACCGTGGTCATGTGATTTTAAGTTTAGTGACTATGGCGTTCCGATTGTGTCTTTACCTGGCTTAATATTATTGTTTTATAACTCCCTTAAAAATAAGAGAGAAAAATCTGTTTATGAACATTTTAGCTATATCTCAATTAGAGGGAGCAAGAAACTCACATGCATTATGTCATCTGACAAAAAAATTCATCTGGATCACAGGAATTCCTTCTTTGCATGGTTTAAATAAAAACTCTTGTAATAATAGCAGTGTAGCCAAATCATTCTGATCTTGCAAAACTTTTAGATTTATTGTTGTTTTAAAAAAATCACTTGCTCATTTGAAACCAATGAATCAAGTCTATTAGGTCAAGTATAATTGTTGGAAAGATTGTTGACTAAGTTCTATTTGTACAATTAAGAACCTGTAACTGTAGGAACAAAAACTGTTTTTCTTGCTCTTCTATGTAGAAGCTAATGATTTATCTCTTTTTTATCCTTATGCCCAATAATTCTGATTTATAGTATTTAAGGAACACTCAGCATACAAGACAGAAATGAAATTAGTAATTCCAAAATATGAGTTATTTTTCTAGTTTATTTGGTTGAGATTCATTTTTTTGCTGTATAAAGCACATGTGATAATTCAACCCATACATAATTCTTAAAAATATCTGAAAGTAATTAAATTAGCTGCTTGTTAAAAGCATATTTTAAATTATTAAGTATAAATCTTTTAATAATTGCAAATTTTAAAACCATCTTGAACTAATAAAACAGACTTCCCCAAAAACAATGTTATGGGAGCTTGATTAGATATAACAATAGAACTTATATTACCGTGATCTAATTAATTAATTATTGATTGAGATCAGGAGCAACTCTTGTAAGAGTTTAAAAGATTTAAATTCATGTTTTCTATTAAGCTATTGATAGGATTGCTTGTTAGCTGGTTGCATTTATTATTTTCACATTGCAGTTGAATTGTAGTAATTGATTCCCTAATATGTTAGGGTATGTGTCTTAGATGGCATTTTTAAATAGGTATCCATATGTTAACTCAAGACAAATCATAGAAAATGGTATGAATTTTATATCTTTCTATTATGTATAGCTTGTTAAGGTTCAAATTCGGGAAAATATTGCTGAGAAGTCATCTGAAAAGAGCTCACTAACTGCTAAAATGGGTGCTCAACAACAGTCTGAACTAGCTGTTACTCACATACAACCATGCCAGAAAAAACAGCTGACCAAACTTGAAGTAAAAAATCGGACCATATTTTTTCCTGAGACAAAATCTGGTGAACACTCAGGTAAATTCTAACTTAGGTATATTGGTATCCTTGGGGCACATGTTTTTAGTGCTAAATAAAATAAAAGCAAAGAATAAGCTTAATTCTAGCATTGCAGAATCTTTTCACTGTCTTTGCTGTCTCTTTTTTATAAGGATGTAGAAAGCAGGCCTGAGGTTTCTTGCTGTCTCTTAAGGCAGGGTGCAGGATGGCTCAAAAGGCAGAGATGGGGGGGAGGTGGAGGGGGTAGATAGTTGAAGACAGTCCCTTAGCTAACTGAGGTTCAGGCCTGGGAAGAACCAAACCTGGAAAGGCTTGGCTTGGGATGGGATGGATAGTCACTTAATGACCTGCAATTCTCGGTTACCAACCACAATGCTGAGTGCTGGGATTGCCATTATAAGTCATTGTGGTCACATGGTATCTCACTTTATGACTGTACCGATTTAACAATGGAAATTCTAATCTCATTGTGATCATAAACCGAGAACTACTTGCATGAACTGCTGTGCAACTCTTCAGATTCAGCCTTCAGAAAATGCTGGGGTAAGAAGAGAATATTTGTAATACATTGGTCTTCTGTAGAAAAGCAACAATACTATAGTTACAACTTATTATCACTCCTGACCAAATAAACAGCTTAAATTTTCAACAAACTGCTTGCTTCTGTGGACTGCTATGAAATTTACCATTAACATTTTATTTGGACATTTTATTTTACAGAAAAATACTTAGAGATTGAAAATAATGGAGATGAGAATTTGAAGTGGTTTTTGACTTCTTTTGCACCACCATATGTCAAGGTTAGTTTTAAAAAATCTGATTTTCAAAGATTGGGACAAGAAAATGTTCTAGAAAAAAAAATTCTACATACATAAATTCTACATAAAGAAATAATCTGTTCATTTAAACAATTTCTTTTGTGTTTTTACCGGTCTTTGCAGCCATTCTCTGCAACTATTTATTAAACATGGTTTATTCAAAGCACCCTGTAGGGTACCATGCTTTTCATTCTTCAATTAAAAAACTAGTTAACCAGGATATGTGAACTATGATAATTACAGCTATTGCTAACTTACATATTGCTGATGTAAAAGTTTGGATCAAATCAGAAAGTGAAATAATTTGTATTAAATCTTATATTTCATATTATTGCAGAAAACAATTTCATATTTCATTCAACAATCTTGATTGCTTTAATAAGAAAGTATTTTCTTACATACAAGAAAAGTTTGTTAAATACCATATGTAGAAAATTGGTTATATCACCAGTAGAGCAGATGTGGGTAGAATGTTTTGTAAAGCTCTGTTTAATAAAAACCTGCTTTTTAATTTAAGAAAACACTTCAGAATTCACTACACAACCCATGACCCACCATGTCATTGTTTCAAAGATATTTTCTTAACTGATAAGCAGATTGGCCATGGGTGGACAAAAAAGCACTGGCAGGAGGAGTGAATTCTGACTTTCAGGCAGTTTCCCCCCTGATTTTGCTTGTGGGAAACTGGCAGGGAATGTCGGAAATCCCATCACCAGACTGCAGTGGTGGGGCGCAGCTGCACAGCTACTATCTTGCCAACATAATCCTTGAGATTTCATTCCTATGGGAGTAGTGGGTTCTGGATTTTGGATGCATTCTTTAAAATAGCTCATTTGAGGTACTTCGATTAAAAAATTGTTGCCCTATGACTGTTTCATCCTGTTGAAAGTTACAAAAAGACAAACATAGATTTAATGCTTTTGAAAATGTGTGAATTAAAGACAGTATATATCAGGTTTAAACCATCAGCCTTAGTTTGTTCACATACATAGTAATATAAAATTCATTTGTTGAATCAAGAAATTATAGATGTATTTTTAGTGAAAACTTGAATTTAAGTGTTTCATAATACCAGTATTGATAAACAAGAAAAACAATGTTCACATAATGATTACACCATGAAATCAATATATTACTGAAACTCATCATCTTTAGTCAATCAAAAGTAATGTAATTAAAGATTATTTAAACACTGTTTTATATAACTAATAGTTTTGATTAATAATTGTTTAATTTTAGGATGTTGATGAAAGTGGAGATGTTTACAGAGCTACATATGCTGCTTTCCAATGTTCCTATCTTTCAGGTACTCTTGAAATTTGTGGAAAAGAAAAAGTAAGTCACTATTTGATCATGCTCATAGTAATTCATTGCATTTTTAGCTGATTTTACTTTAAAGGAAGAGAAGATGTCTCCTAGGTTATAATTGATAAAACAGTTCAAGACAGGTTGTTGTGCAAACTTCTATTTTGAAAATAAATCAAGCATATCGGTAAGATTTTATTAGTTAGTCCTAAAAATATGAAGTTGTTAGCCCAGGTTCAAGAACAAAGCGCCGCACAAAGAGGTGAGCTCCTGTTACCTCCTTGGCTAAGAAACAGACATGAGTACCGCCTCCTAGAGTCAGAAACGACTGGAAAGGGGAAATCTTTACCTTTATACAAAAGCATTGTTCTTTGAGTACATTGCACAAAATGAATGCTTTATGTTGGAATAATTTCCAGTTATTCGGAAGTAGTT
The DNA here is from genome assembly GCA_036250565.1 of Sibynophis collaris. Lineage (NCBI taxonomy): Eukaryota > Metazoa > Chordata > Lepidosauria > Squamata > Sibynophiidae > Sibynophis > Sibynophis collaris. Next base: position 79,308 of record JANHFK010003415.1, on the reverse strand, counting down.
GCTATTCCATTATCTTTACCCTTTATGAATTCAGGGAAGATACTTTTCTCACCTTTTAACTTCATATTCTGTGTAAATCATGTTACTAAAGGCTATAGAGAGACTTTCTATAGTCTCTCAAGACTTTCAAGGCTAAAGTGTGATTAGGTACAAGCGGGAATTAAGATTAGATACACATTAAAGCAACTATGTCTTTAAATTGACATAACTGAGCTCTGCAGCTGATGTGCAAACTCTGGACAAGATATGCTTAGTTTAAGGTATTTGCCTTAGGGGTCATCTGCCATCCATTATTAGCAAGATTAATTTTAATTTTGTTACTTTTACCATATACTATGGCAACTCTGGCAGTCAAGCAGAAAAGAATAGTGAAATACATGCCTAAGATACAAGATTTTTTGTTTGTTTATTTTCAAAAGTTTATCAAAGGTTCATTTTCATTCTGTTGTTTTCAGAGGATAGTGATATTCTAAAGTCCTTGGTCCATACAAAAAATTATGTTCCTTTTTCTCTATGGCATGTTTTCCTTTTCTTGATTCAAACAGTGAAGAGTATTTTCTACACAAATTTATAAGGAAGGAAGTGGAAGAAGTCTGAGGCATTAGACAAGGCAGTAGGACAGCTCCTTCTGGGAAATTAGGCTGTTGCCATCTCTATTGCCTACAGTTAGTTTCATCTCCCCACTCCCCCTTTCACCACCATCCCAACATAACCATTTCTGTGTATTTTTCATAATGACCACTAGATGATAGTAAAAAACAACAGATGCAGCTTTTCTGCCAAATGGCTCCCAAATGGGTACGGAAAAAAATCTTAAACAAAGTGTGTGTGTACACACACACACACACGCACACACACACTCACTCACTCACTCACTCACTCTCTGGCAGTCCAGACTGAAGTCCTTACTGAGGAATTCTCTCAGCCCAAACTACCTTACAGGATGTTGTCAGGAAGAAGTTAATTTCTTCTGAGATCCTAAAAAGGAAAGGCAAGATAAACTCTTAACATTAAATTACTTTTGCTTCAATGTTAGTTATATCCTCCAGGCATTATTTATTTTTTAAATATATATGCCTCCTTACCCCCCAGCTATGTTTCATAGCTTAGCATGTCTACTAAACTCACCCAGTTGTAGCCATGTCAGCAAACTGCTTAAACAAATTAGTCTGGAGTGTTGGCAGAGAAGAGGAACTCTTCTAGTAAGTACTGTGTTTTCCTCCATGTGTATGAGACTTATACTAAAGTCTGTATTCAGTAATCCCTGTGGATCTTATTGCATGATAGAAAAGAGAATAGCAATACAACACTAAAGACCATATTTTCTGCAAATATTATTGACACATGTCACTGCTGTGCAAGCTTCATTGGCTGCCTGTTGGCTTCCACATGGAGTCAAGGTGCTGGTTATTACTTTTAAAGCCCTTTTATGGCATAAGACTTGGTTACTGAGGTCTCTGCTTACCCAGTGTGTTTGGACCAAGTTGATGAATTCCAGATCCTTTCATTAAATGTTGTCGTTTTATGAGAGCTAATCAGTGTACCTTCTCTTTTCCCAGCCTCTGGAATAACATACCCTAGAGATACAGACAGCATGTTGTCTCACGAGGGTCTAAATAGCCTTTAAAACTTGGCTTAGCCTAGGCCTGGGTTAATATATTGTTGGGAGAGTGTAGATGTGGTGGTTTTAATGGTTGCTTTTAGTCCAGACTGTCCTGCTTCATTTTCTTTATGTTTTAATTGTTTTAATTATTAATTATATTTTCTAAGCCATGCATAGTTCATTGGGTGAACTTATTTAAACAATAAGTTTTGCAATGTGTTTTTAAAAATAAAATAAAATCATATCATAATGTTCAAATATAGTTCATTCTATTTATTCAATCAAGTTTGGTCATCTAGTCATACATTCATGATTTTCTGATTTTTTTGATAGATTATAGTGTCGTTTCTACCTAGAGACAAAGGGCACTATTCTCAGTTTTGGGATCTTGAGTGTCACCCATTGCATGAGCCTCATTTGACAGACAAATATAGACTTCAGTTTTGTGGAATGGTAAGAATATGAATGATGTAGTTATTTTTTGTTTGAATTACAGTCGTAATTATAACATTCCTTTTACATAGAATTGAAGAAGAAAAACACCCCTATGGTAAACAATTTGTGTGTTTATGTAAAATTGCTTTCTGATTAAAGCCTTAAAATGAACTATTTAAATAGAATATTTTTGTGAAATCTTATGTAACATACCAGCATTTGATAAAATACTAGCACTTACCTCTTACATCTTTTCCTACAGTCTAGCCAGTATAAAGATACTAACCTTAGTATGAAAGTATCAGCTTTAAGAAGTAGTTCTGGTTTACTTAATTTCTGTAGAATAAAATTAATTGGTTGATTCAATTTCTGCATCATTAATGGGTAAAAAAGCATAGCACTTCTCTAATTATGTTTTGTAATTTATATATTGTAACAGAGTATCCTAAGCAGTAAACAGTTAAAAAACAAAGTATCCACATCATCATTGGTAAAAATCAATATTCGAGATGTATCACAAAGAAGAGAATACCTCAGTATATTTGATCACAACATATGGTATGTAAATTGGATGATTTATAAAATACATTTCTGCATATTCATTCTAAAAGTACATTTTCAATATTTTAAATATACATTCTATTTAGTAGTATTTTATGAGATCTACAAACTGCTATGTAATAAAATCAAGGCCATAGATTTGCCTTGTACAAGGATTTGATTTTTAGTGTGATGTGTGATCTATTATTTTGATTCATGAATCCTGATTTATAGTTAACATTATTAGAAGTCAAGCTGCTACATGATTATTTTACAAACCATGGTTAAATATGGCTTAGCATGATGATAAAATATAAATGGTGCTTTTCAGTCATGCTTCTCTAAAAATCAAAGCTTATTAAATGTAATCCCAAACTGATTTTTTCCCCAGGGAATAAACATACCTGAACAAAGATCTGTCTTCTTATGAGAAACAATAATATTTTACATTCATAATCCTTAACAAACACGAGATGCAAAACTATGAAGTAGTCTACATCTAAATATTATTTACTCAATTAAACATCTTAGTATTATTCAAGAATTGAGGAAAAGTGCAGTTTTATTTTTCGAGCATGAAAAATGTTTCTTAAGATTAAAATAGTGACATGGATTGGTTTTATAAAAGACATTTTGTACCTTTAGGTAACTTCCCAATTACAAATACCAATTAAAACGGGATTATTTTTAGCAGCATTTTTTTCTTTTTTTTAAACCAGGAAAGGGGTATATGCCCAAGAAGATGTCTATACATTTCCTGCAACTAAGGTTGGCGAATCAAGTACTTTGAAAATCAGTATGAAGAATTATTCTATGTCTTCCTGTCAGGTATATTGACTTCTAAGCATTGTTTAAAGTGGCATTTGATAAATCCTAATATTGAAATATGTATCATAATTTGTAGGCCAAGCTTGGCTATTATTATTTTTTTTCTCCCTGGAACCTGCATATGGCTGTTTTAATTGAAATTTATGTCTCATGAGGAATTATATACTTGCTGGATAATGAATAAAATAACTCAAATATTATAAACAATTATTAAATTACAGCTCAACTTTAGGAGTCCTGGAGAGCCTTTTTATATCAAGCATTCCCATTATAATTTGAGGTGAGTGAAAATGTATTTTTTTTCTTAAGACAGTTGGTAGGAGGCATACAGATACTCCTTTTTTATAATTGGTCATTTTATGACTGTTTGAGGTTAAGATGGCCATGGAACAGTTATTTTATGGCCCATGAAGCAGATAGGATGGCTGTGCCTACAGAGGGGGAGGTGGTACAATGAACTACATTGAAGCAGCAGTTTTGCAGGAAGGGAACATACATTCCAAGGAGAGGGACAAGACAAAAAACAACACATATTATATCTGGATCAGAGACAGAGAGTTAGGATAGCCACTTCCTATAATCCCTCAGGGTAAATCCATTATGGTGAGGGTAATATAGGGTAATCTGGCAAGATTCTTGTGTGAACAAATAAAGAACTGAACTTTGGCTGGATTTTTCTATGTGGTTTTTGAGCTGGATTTGACAGTATCCCCAGCCTTAATAAATGGATATACTGCCCCCCCCCTCCAATCATGTGACTGCATGCCGGGCAGGTCAGTTTTATGACTAGTTGTCATGTTCTGTGGGCATTTCACTACCAGATTCACAATATTTATTCATATCTCATCTTTATTATTTGTATAATAACTCAAGGCAATAAATATATCCAACCAACCCTTTTCCTCCTATTTTCCCCACAACAACAACTTGTGAGGTGAGTTGGGCTGAGAGTGAGTGACTGGCCCAAGGTCACCCAGTTGCCTTTCATAGCTAAGGTGGGACTTGAGCTCAGTCTCTTGCTTTCTAGTTCCTCAACCACTAAACCACAGGTGTCAAACTCATGGCATCATGTTGCTATCACGTGACGTTTCATGATGTTTTTCCTTTTGTGGAGCTGGGGTGGGCTTGCAGTCTGCCAGTTTGACACCCCAGGACTAGGCCAAATTGGTCTAAAAATGCCCATTCAAATGAATTGATTTGCTTAATGATTACAGCATTCACTTAAAATGTGTGAAAAGGCCAAAAAAATAACGGTCATATTATTATTAAATAACAGTTTAGTAATATGGGTGCTTTGACTTACAACCGCAGTAAGCATAATTGAACATAATTGCAGGTTCAGTTAAAAGTCATAAGCTGAGATATATCTGTGGTGTAGATGTGTAGGTGTATATATATATCTGGAGGTTCTTATTTGCTTGCTTTAATTGCTTCCAAAATTCCAAAATCTAAAAATGGTTTTAGATTTTATAATAAATACTATGATTCGTTTCCTTTATTGTTAAACATTTTAATATTAGTAATAATCTGGAATAGATTTTGCACCAACAGAATGAAAGTCTGATTCATTCTGAAAGATATAGAACTGAGGTGGCGCAGTGGTTAGAATGCAGTACTGCAGGCTATTTCAGCTGGCTGCTAGTTGCAGTCCAGCAGATCAAATCTCACCGGCTCAAGGTTGACTCAGCCTTCCATCCTTCCGAGGTGGGTAAAATGAGGACTCAGATTGTTGGGGGCAATATGCTAACTCTGTAAACAGTTTAGAGAGGGCTGTAAAAGCACTGTGAAGCAGTAAATAACTCTAAGTGCTATTGCTAAAATAATCATTACTTCTTGATAGATCTTGATAGGGCCATCTGCACAAACAGGGATTTCCTTTCTTTAGGTGGTCCAAGGAAGAGAATAGTGAATCCAAAAATCATTTGGGGGGGTGGAATCCTACAGGTGGCACTACAGATTTCATGCTCTTGCTATCTAATGTAGGTTACTCCAGAATTGGTGGTCACGACGCAAGATCAAGAAAGGAGGACAGTTACTAGAGCATAAAGTGTCCTTATCTCAGTGGGAAAAAGATTGGAATCTACAGCCCATGAATCTCCATGGTCTGATGGACGAATATTTGGAAATGGGTGAGCATTGTGATAGAAAAGAAGATGTTTCTTTTGATGGGAGATAGAATATTTGCTTACCAGTTTTCCTGTTTCTAACCGTGAACTTCCTTTTTAGTTCTACAGTTTGGCTTCACTACAATCTTTGTTGCTGCTTTTCCACTGGCACCTTTGCTGGCTTTGCTTAATAATATTATAGAAATCAGGCTTGACGCATACAAGTTTGTCACACAGTGGAGGAGGCCAATGCCTGCAAGAGCAACTGACATAGGTGAGATGTCTCTCTCTATATATGTAATCAGTGTGTTGCCAATGTTAGACTTTTTCAGCAGAAACAAATTGTCATTATGGATCCGTTGCAATTTTAATCTTTGTGAATTTTTTTTGCAAGAAAAATTACATTTTGCAAAAGGTAGTGTGCATTTTATAACTCAGTCACATGTGTATAGATTCCAGTGTGTTTTTCATTAATAAAACAAATGACGTTGGATAGACTGAAATGAGAAACACAATAGTTTTGAAAGACTTAAAGACCTTGAACAAGAGACCCTAAGAGATTTGCCTCTGTTCTGCATAAAAAGGCAATGAACTGAACCAAACAGGCAGTTGTTCCATCTCTATATCACCGTCATTCAGCTGAGACTCCTGTAACAAGTCTACATAGTAAGAAAACACCATTTTTCATGCATGTATGATGCTAGAATTATAAGCGAGACAAAATAGATTATCATTTATTGTGATAAGTTCATAGACTGGTTCTGAAAGTAGATGTTTATTTCCTAGACTAATTCAAATGAAGGGCAAGACCCACAGCATTGTTGGAAATTGCTGTTTAATTCTGTTATGTAACTAAACAAATCTTTACTATGCTTTATCAGCTTTGTATTTAGTCATACTGTAATTCTTCTCTTCTAGGTATCTGGTATGGTATCCTCGAGGGAATAGGAGTTCTAGCTGTAATCACCAATGCTTTTGTCATTGCCATTACTTCAGACTATATCCCACGTTTTGTTTATGCCTACAAATATGGACCATGTGTCAACGAAGGATACAGACAGGAAAAGTAATTCTGCCTTTGCTATACTTTTTCTTTTTAACCAATGTTCTAACTTCTGCATTTTCATCCAGTTTGTCAGCAGATTTGCAAGTTCCCCCTTGGGGAACTTTCTGTTGACTTTGCTATTTTGACAAACTACATCTATACCAAAGGTTGTGCCAATGAAGTTCAAAAATCATCTTAATCAATCTCTACTTGCAGAATCATTGTCTTCAGCTTGTGCCCCAAGTTTGTTGTTTTCAAGTTTTTTATATTCAGTGAAACAGTTTCACAGTTTCAGTATGTTAATACGCTCAAAACTGTGAAAATTCTTTTAAAAAATACAGTATATTACCTCAGTAGTGGGTTCCTACCGGTTCACTCCGGTTCTTAGAACCGGTAGTAGCGGTGGCAGGAGGCTCCGCCCACCCGCCCGGACTATATCACGAACGCTCTGCGTATGCGCAGAAGCACCTCGTGCAAGCAAAGCAAGTGCGCACACGTGCTTACCAGTAGCGAAGGTAAGTGGAACCCAAACCTGTGTTACCTGTGACAAATATCACACAAATAAAATAATATTGCAAGTTTACTCGTTCATCAGGCGCTTACTTAGGATGAAACTAAAATCCAGAACCATAAAAATAGTTTTAGAAAATGTCCTATTCCCATTCCCCAACCTCAGAACTTTCATTTCAGTAGATCTCATATTCTGATATCACTAAATATAGCATTTCATCAGCAGACCATGACAGGGGTTTGCTTACAAAAATACAGATAACCCACAATGTCAAAAGTAGGCCATCTATGTTAAAAGGAAACTATCTATGATCTTCCATGTGTTTTGGGCCACGACTTTCACAAACAATGTATCAGCTATGATTGAAGTCCAAAACTTTAGAGGTAATCAGATTGCTTACTTCTGAACTACCAGTAGGCAATTTATGATTTAATAGTCTGTTATTTCAGTTTCATTTATTTTTGCTATTAACAATTTATTAAATTTCGATTGACAATGTTTTCTGATTCTTTGGCTTTACAGTTACACATTTAATAGGTAGGTATAACAGAAGAGTTATTGTATCATGCAGATAGGTATTTTTTTTCTCTCTCTCTAATTCTGTTCCATTATCCATGCTATGGCTGTAACCCTTTTTCCCAGATAATCTTCAATCCTTGTTATAAAAAAACAAACAGATGAGCTTCTAAGCCTTAGCCCATGACCTCAATAAATATTTCCATGAAAATGCCTTGGCATGGTCCTCATTTCATTAACATTTTCTTTTAGATTTGAGCAGGAACAAAAAAATATATTGAGTTTAAATCAGATTTGCATGAAAAACAGCATAAATTAGATCAAAATAGAAGTTTCCGTGGAATCAACATTATCTTATATTTTTGACATGTACTAATGCCTCTTCGAAGGATGAGTATTAAATATCCATCAACAAAATAATTATTTAGCAAACTGAAATATTAATCCTTTCCAAATTAACTATCCACCATACCTTGGTATCCATTATTTCACCAGTGACATCATCATGTGAAAATAATGCCTCCAGTCCAGGATTTCAAATATGGATTTCTATAGTAAGGGCTATCTATCAGAATCCTGTCTATAAGCACAATTTGACATCCTTCTTCACCTTGAGGAGGGAACTAGTTTCATTCAGCATCCCATAATTGTTGAAACTGAATGACAGGAAGAAGGTTTTTATTTAGCATTAGTTAGGACTTCAGAGCCGAAGGAAAAAAAAATCCACATGTGCATGCATCAATTTCCAAGGCATAAACTTCATCGCACATACTCAGAGCTTTATGGTTATCTTGCAGCATAGCTCCTGCTACCCCCATATGAAATTCTATGACATTTTGTCCTCATCATCCACTGAAGATATGACCAGCATGCCATAACATATGTAGGCATGCATGGGCAAGGACAAACAGGGCGAATGAAACATGTTTTGCATGCCTGGTTCCTGACAAAGTAATTCTTCAGGACCAAATGTATCGATTAGTCTTTTCTTTTTTATCTCTAGATGTTTGAAGGGATATGTCAACAGTAGCTTATCAATATTTGATCTGAGTGAACTCGGCAAGGGATATTCAGGATACTGCAGGTATGTATTACAAGCATGGCCTTGTAACTTCCAGGATGGAAGTTAAAATTAGGAAGTCCTCTAACTGTATGAGGAAACTGTCAAAATCCTAGATTTTACGTTTGCTTCTTAACTTTCGATTACCGGAATCCACACAAATGGAAAGACGTTCGTACATGTGGGGATTGAGTAAGAGATGCTAAAATTGTCACACTGCATATCTTTAAGTGAATTCATTCAACTATTTTTGGTGTGATATGCATTCATCTTTGTTTAATTGATCTAAAGTATTTATATCCCTAGGTCTCTAGGGATGAAAGCTACTTATAGCAATGTAAAAAAAATTCAAAGCCTAACAAAGTGAGGGTAAAAATGACAGAAACAAAAATCTCAGTAGAAGTTCAGCGACAAAGCCACCAAGCAAAGAAACAGCTACGGTATTTCTTTGAGAAAGCATGCAAAACAAATAAACGAAATACACTTTCATCTCTTCTTGTCAGCAAAAGCTCCCCCTTGCTACTTACGTCCCCAGTGCACATGGTGTGGATGTCCCATAAATAATGAAGGATCACATTTTATAATGTGCTTTTGCCTAATGCAGCCTAATCCAACCTACATTTAAATGGCTTGTGCTTCAGTTATCGGGAGAGTCTGAGATTAGGAGAAGCAAACTGACCCATATTCATTTTCCTCTTTCCATTTGCTGTTATCCCATTTCCTTTTCTGCAGATATTCCTCTGTGTGTGTGTGTGTGTGTATGCATCTAATATAAGAGGTATATACTATCCCTTATGATCATTAACCAAAAAGTCAATATAATAAAAAGAACCGCATAAATAATAAAATGTTATGAAATACACAACCCTTTTTATGTATAAGCATGGTTATCTCTTCAGTCATTCCGCCCTGTGGTGGTGGTGGTGAAATAGCTCTATTTGTCTGTCTGTATCTCTATGGGTGAGATATGCATATGTATATATTTATATTATGTGGTTGGGTGGGTGGGTGGATGGATGGATGAACGGATGGATGAATAGATAGGTGGGTGGATGGATGGGTGTGGGACCATATGGGGGTGTGGATACAAACAAATACATGTATCTAAGAATGTGGTTGGGGGTGCATGAGTGTGCAGGTTGACATCTGAAAAGGATCACTGGATAGATAGACAGATAGAATCAACTGTTGTCCTTCTCTGCTTCTTTTACAGGTAT
>JANHFK010003412.1:0-10232 GCA_036250565.1 Sibynophis collaris | reverse complement strand
CTTCGCGCAGGCGCAGTCCGAGCGCCCTCAGCTGCTCGTTGAGGCCGCCGCCGTCGTGTTCGCCCTCACCCTGGGCCCGGTTGCGCCTCTCGCGGGCCAGCGCTCTCCGGGCCGCCCGCTCGTCCCGCTTCCGCTCCACCTCCGCCTTCCCGGGCCGCGCCCGCGCCGCCTGCTTGCGGGACATCGCCGCCGCCGCTGCCGTCGGCGCGGCCTTCGCCACTGCGCCTGCGCCGCCTTGCGACGGACGTGGGAGCCTATAGAGGGGAGTGCCAGAGCGGAGGGAATCAGGCGGTGAAAGTGGGAGCCCAGGTGGTGGAGGACTGGAATTACACCTGGTGGATGGCTGTGGCTTTTCTTCTCATTTATCTCCGCCCATTGCAGAGAAGGAGCATAGAGTTTTCCAACCTTTTTTCTCCCTTTGTTTACTTGTAAACAAAATCTTGGAAATGACTTAATTCTTATTAAACCGGAATAGGATTGGCTGCTTTAAAAGCCTGGTGTCTTGCAGCAGCGCCCCCTTCAATTGGGACTGTTCTGCACACTTCTTTATTTACTCAGTGTTTACACCTTTCATTAGGGGTCTGTAGGTGGCTTACAATAAAATACTTCATTTAGAACAAACAAACAAAAATTAAAAGAAAAACACCAGGCCGGCAGGATCAACTCCGTCATCCAAACCAGAGGTGCATAAAGGAATCCGTCCCTGGAGGCCTTCGAGAGGAGACTGGACAGCCGTTTGTCCAGAAGGTCTCCTGCTTGGGCAGGGGGCTGGACTAGAGGACCTCTGAGGCCCCTTTCAACTTTCAGGCTCTTCAAACAATTGCACAACCCGAACTGAGTTGAAAGTGGATCATGCCGGAGTCTTGGCAGGCCTCGTAGGTCGTTCAACCTCATCAAGTGACCCTGGGGAATGTTCCGGTGTTAATTTATCACCCTGACCTCTGGCCATTATTTATGGCCTTGTTTATTTACTAGCCCCCCTCCCCCTCCACCCCCTTCCAGAGAAGGGCAGCTTCACAGCAGCTGAATTGAAGCCACTGCAGCCATCAGGATGCATCTCCTCGGGATGCATTTTATCAGCCTGGCTGTCTCCAGAGCAAGTTTCTGCCCATAAACAAACCCGTGTGTGGTTATCGAGGGACTCCTGGATCTGCTGAATGCTCCAAACTGGAGCTGTAGCCCCCTGCATCTCATACGGCCCGGCCTCCTCTCGCCCCCCCAATGCTTTCCCAAGACCCTCGCTTGGTCCACTTCCGCAAAGGTTCCTCGTGAGGGTCTGCTTCTGCACCTCTCCACTTCTCCCTTGCAGGGATAGCTGGCGGGCAGAGGGCTTCCGAGAAATAAGAGGGCAGAGATCTGTCCTAGGGGCAGCTGCTCTTTCTGGAAGCCTTTGTTGGTTATCAGGAGCTGGTTTTCGGCCATCGCCACCCCATGGAAAGGGCAGCGGGGGTTAATCAGTAACTCTGCAGCCGGTTAAGGGCGATCCTGCTCAGTTCTTCAGGGATCACGATTTGTTGACTCAAGCACGTTTAATGCCACTTTTAACCATTTTGCTCAATCCTGTTGGCCGTGATCATGTTTGCTTTAAAGATAATCTCCTCAGAATGGATACACCCTTCACCTCATCTTACCTTTCCTGAAACTAGAGAAAGACAGTCCCAGAGATGAGAGTTTTTTTCAATTACTGTATCCAAATTGAACTGGACAATGTACTTATTTTCTTTCAGCAAACAAAGTTTGTCCAGGTTGACCTACCGCTACAGTAACAGAATGCCAGAAGGGACCTTGGAGGCCTTCTAGTCCCCCAAGCAGGCGACCCTAGACCATCTCATGGTCCAGGTAGATCCATCTGCCTTATGGGTTCCCGAGTGAATGGGATCAAAACTCTAGTTTTTCACGCCCTCTGTGGAAGCAACCAAGGCAGACCTAAAAACACACAACTTAACTTGGAGCGTTTTTCTGAGGATTCCTCGTCTTTTGGAAAGGCCCTTGAGGCGTGTTGACCAAGGTCTCAAAAGGAGCACACCCACTTTCAGGTGGCAAACAAAACCATCTCACACTTGAGTTGGTGAAGTCTCCTTGGCTGCTCCAACCTGTCCTCCGGTGACCTGCAGCCCAGACGTCCTTCTGCCAGTCCAGGGCACCGTCCCAAGCCGGTCAACCTGATCTCCTAGCTATGCAGGAAGGCCCTCTGGCCAGAGAGACGATCGCCACCAAATATGGCCGTGATACACTCGGGGCTCCGGCTGAGTCATGTTCCTTTTCTTAACTGGAACCAGCTCAGGAAAAGATCTCGAAGGGGTTTGAGAGACACGCTTTCAGATCCAAAACTTGGATGGTCACGTGGGGGATTCCGGGCTTTTGACTCAATGCTTTTGTGTAGAAATCCTGGAAACCACCCAGTAAAACTCCCTCTTGAAGGGCATCAACTTGTTGCGCCATGAAAGACACAACGCAACACCCAGTCTCTCGCCTGCTGGGGACTCCCACTCACAAAATCAACCTCCCCCAAGGCTGTCTGTCCACAGATGACCGTCTATTATTATTTTCTGCAGGGTTTTCCCCAAAATCTTCCCATAAAGAAAACTTCAAAGCATCCCAGCCATTTGGACTTATCAAATGGGAAAAAAGCACCTTATGCGTTTCAGATTCTCCCAAGTCTGCTATAAGCAGAAAAAGTGTATTTTCTTGAATTTCGCAGTGGGCAGCTCCAAGTTCCTAGCCACAGGGACTGAGGCTCTCCCACCACCTGCTTAGGAGAAAAGGAGGCCGGGATTACGTACCAAATGTCGTTTTCGTCTGACCTCTTTTTGCCTGCCTTGGTAGACACAATTCCTCTTGCCACAACATTCACTCATATCCTCTACAGGGAGGACGTTCCCCTTTCCATTCCACTCAACTTCCTAGTCCTCAGCTTTTCTGAAACTCCAAGTATAATCGGAAAATGCAGGCAAGCCTGCTCTGGGAAGATAATCTAAATGCTTCCATCGGTCAACACTTTTATCTCAAGCACCAGATCCCAGCTACAAATGAAACCTTCACATCTAAGGCCTTTGGATTTATCTTAAGACAGCAGCTTGTCTGATGAACTGGGGAATTCTTACTTCCAAGCCCTCGACTGCAATCCTAAAGCCACCTGCGGGAAGCACAACGTTCCTAGCCCAGAGTATTAAACTCCAGGTGGAATTCAACAGAACTCGAAATCCCCAGTTCGAGCCTTAAATATATATCAAGTGGCAATACACAAGAACACGCCTAAATTTGAGAAGAACACCTGGAAGCCTGGGACCTGCTGGTAGTTGAAAAGGGTTGACAAAAGCCCCAAATCCCTCTGCCGTTTGCTTTTTCCTGGGGACCCTGAGCTGACTTCCGAGTCCCCTTGAGGAGCTTCTCCTGGGAAGGTCATCTCCTCACCCCAAAAGTCAGTTGCCAAGTCCTAACCTGTTGTACAAAGAAGTTCGGGTCCAGGGATTTCCCAGGATTCTCCTGTAACAATCCAGAAATCTCTGAGTTTACAATATTTCACCCGCCTAGCACTGCCGCAGACTGGCCAGCCTGGAATCAGAATCACAGCCAGACCACACTGAGCAATTCTTAAGACCTTTATTTAAGAGATGCTTGCAGTTTGACGTGAAAAAATCAGGTGTATTCATACAAATTAAAAATGAGGTTCTTAAAAATCCCAACTTGACCAGATATATGAAACAATTTAAAAACCTTTAAAGGTGTATTGAGAAAAAACAGGCCTTTTAAAAAACATGTTTGTCGCTCCCAAAAGGAGGAGACAGCTTTATAGGTAAAAATAATAGAAATCCCGTGCTGCATAGATAATGCAGAGAGTTCGAGGAGTTATCTGGTCAACAGCAAAAAGCAAGCACTTAAGGTCTTCCGTTCCAATTCTTCCGTTCATATTTCTTATTGCTGGAATTTCAGATTCTGTTTTATTTCAGACTCTCTCTCTTCTTTGATGACTAAACTGGAAATAGAAAGAAAGCCACAAGTAATACGATCTTGTCCCCCCACCTCCCACCCACCCTGCCAAAAACCCACGCTGGGTCCCGGCTCAAGGTTCCCACCACCATCCCTTGCCCATCGAAAGCAACGAAACCCAGAGTTGGCAGGTTCAGATCACATCCTGAAAGCGGGCAGACAAAACAGGCAACCGTGCATTCCTATTTTGTTCCTTCCGTTTTCCCTCTCTTCAGGTGAGGCCTTTCCCTTTGAGAACTGGGCCGAAGAGCCACTTCCAAGTTCGCAGCAGCAGCAGCAGCAGCAGCAGATCGACCGCAGGACTTGGAGGGGAAAAGGGCTCCCCCGACAGGAAGCAAGGGGCTACAGAGACCCGTAATGCAGGCTGTTCTAAGGAAGCGCAGTCACGCGGGGGTGCCTGATGCCCAAACAAAGCCCCTTCTGCATTAACTGGAGGGCCCACTTCGCATAATACAGGCAGGTCCCCAGAACGGAGCCCCAAACTCCCATTGCTAAGGGAGACCCTCCTCTCTCTCAGCCACTCACCCGGATGATGGTAGAGATGGTAAGCCGGCATTTACTCAGCCCCGCCCTGCTCGGCCTCGGGAGCGGACGTGTTCTCAGCTGATGGTTCGGCTGCCTTGGTCTCTTTGCCATCTTGTGGTTTAGGGTTCTCTGGGCGTCTGCGCCGGTAGTTGAAGTTGCGACGATACCGACGCTGAGCTGGCTGCTGACCCTGGACCTCATCTGCTTGGTTCTCCTTGTCTTCTTCGTTGCCTTCCTCCCGGGGCTGTCGCTGGCGAGGAGGGCCCCTGAAAAACCCCGTCACACTTGAGACATTTCACCTTGCCTTTCACGGCCGGGCCCACTCCGGATGCTGCACGGCCAGCGGCACGGCCTGCAGGGACTCACCTGCGATAGCGCGGTCTGTAACCCCGATACAGGTTCTGCCTGACAGGCCTGCCTTGTTCCCCTGCACCCTGGTTGTCGGCGCCCTGCGGGAGGGAGGAGGGACGTGCTGAAGCCGGCCCACGGAAGCCGACTTCTATGGACAGAACGAGGGTCTGGCCATCATGCCTTCACTCATTAAAAAAACCCAACACTGCTTTCAAAAATTCAAAAGTTGCTTCCGTTCTCAGCCAGCTGGGAGGCCTGTTCCCAGCAGATGCACCACAAGCACCACTTGCAACCCTACTTCCAGTTTCCACACACCCGGGAACAATGTTCTTTCCACAGCCCCCCAATCACACACACACACACACACACACACACACTGAAACAACAAACAAACAGAAGAGCAAGCAATCTGTATAATCGGTGAGAGTTACCTCCACTAAGTCTCCTTGCACAGGGGCATTGGAGTACTGTGGCCGCCGGCCATAGGGCCGACGCATGTAGTAAGGGGGGTACCGCCTCCTGCGGTAGGGGCGGCGCTGTTGGGACTGCCCTTCCGGCAAGTTCTCTGACCCCTCATTCTTTTCCCCACTCTCGCTGTTTTGGTAATTTTGTGGGTAGTTGCGCGGAGGGCCTCTGCGCCGAGGGTATCGTCTGTACTGGTTACGGTCTGCTGCGTATTTGCTGCCTTGCACGGGAACACCGCCTGGACCTGTAACATTGGCTGCCTCTGCTCCCTAAAAAGGAAAGTCCCCCCATCGTGGTCAGCAAGCGTCAGCCCCCTCACTTTGGGGCTACCCCCCCCCTTGAAAGGCTCCTCACCCACCTTTTCGCCTTCAACCACATCAAACTCCACAGTTTCTCCATCTCCTACACTGCGAAGGTATTTCCTGGGGTTATTCTTCTTGATAGCAGTCTGAGGAGCGAAGGAGGAAGGTGTTAAGAGAGAAGGTGGTGTTTCACAAGGAGGTGGGTGGGGACCAACGTGGCCTGGGAGTTAACCGAAAGGTCAGCAAGAAATTTATGAGAGGCAATTGTGGGATGCAGAAAATGAGAGAGTAAGATACAGAATAACAGGAGTTGGGAGGAACCTTGGAGGCCTTCTTGTCCAACCCTGTGTTCAAATAGGGGACCTTAGGCCATTTCTGTCAAATGGTTGGTGTGCTTCTCCAAAGTCAAGGTCTCTCTCGTGGCAGGGACGGACAAGACCAGGAATCTGACTACTGGACTTTCAAGGATAGAGAAATTGGTGCCATTCATGTGTTTCCTCTCCTAAATCTTGGGGGGGGGGGGTGTTGTCATACACACCACCATGCCGTTAATTTGTTCCTAACTGATGCCTGAATCAAAGCAAAGTCTGTTCCCAGTGATAAAAGCACATGGAAGGTGGGAAGGTCAGGACAAGGACCCACAAGCTCACACGATGCAAAGTTCACTTAGCAGAGCTTGTGGCAGACCAATAATATTAAAGAAAGGTTTAAGAAATAAGTAACTAGAAATCTGCACTTCTGTGGACATGCGTAGGCTCTCAGAATTATAGTTTAATTATGCATTAACTGAGATCTCCCATTAAAAAAAAAGCTATTTAAAAAACTCAAAAAGTTTTCCTTTTGTTGTGAGCCAGCACAGACTTTCTCCCTCCAATACACTCCTCCTCTTTCTTTCAGAGTAAGGCAGAAAATGCTACCGTTTCCTCAAAAGCCAGCTAGCAAATCCGGCGCATCAACAAACCATCTCACCTGGTGGACAAACACATCTTCCTTGGTGTCATTCCTGCAAAACAAGGAGTATCCGTTTCAGAAAACATTTGACACAAAAGGACCGGCATTCTCTGGCAAGGAGTGGTACACCACTTGGATGGAGGCCAATCCAAGGCTGGGCCCTGCCAAGGAGAGCGAGAACGTCCCCAGGCTACGCCCTCCGCTTTCTTGAGCTAAAAATACAGGAGGCGGTGGTGATTAACTTGACGTTTCAGATTTCTTGTTTGCAAACTCCTGCAATCCCGACTGCAATTAACAAACGGCCGGAGCTGGAAAGGTAGGCCAAGCTTATTGTTGGCAACGTGTCAGCTCTCTTCTGCAAAGGCATTTTCATGAATTTTTGATGCAAAGCAACTCTCAGGAATGTAAAGGCCATACAACAGGAAAACGGATGTGCGTTTGAGCTGGGGTGGGCATGTGTGTGGATTACCTTCCAAATACCATTTCTGCTTTCAGGCCGATGTTTACCTAGGCCAGAATAAAAGCAGTGGGGATTCCTCTGCCTGAAAGGACCAAAGTCTTCACGGGCCCAGCCCAGATGAATCATACACCGCTTGCCATAAGAGCCAGGTCAACAGCTACAATCAGGCAGGAAACGTCAACCTTTCCAGAAAGACATTTTGCCAGGTGGTGCACCTCCACGTGGGAACTGCCAGTTGGGACACCTAATTTAAACCTCCTGCCCAGGGAGAATGATTTGTGCAGGGGAGGGCAGGCCACAGGTGGCCCAGCCGTGCAAAGGTGAAGAACCTTCTCAGCACTTTAAAATACCTAGCATCGTTTTGAGAGGACTATAAAAATAAGGGAAACGCCCAGAACTTGACGGAATGTTAAAATGTTACATTTCAGAACATCTATTGGGCATTATTTGTAGAGTGCTGGTAAAGTATGACTCAGAATCCAAAGAATGATTAACTGGATGCGGAACTTGAATGCAGTTGTCAGAGTGGGCACAAAAAGGGATTTCATCAGAAATTTGAATCAACTACCCGGAACCAGCTTTGTGTGTGTGACAACTGTTGCAAGCCTCATCTGCTCCCTTCCATGCAAGAAAGACTCCCCGTTTGTAACCCTAAAAATGGGGAAGCACACTGATTGGGAGCTTCTAGACCAGACCTGCTGCCCCGCAGGTGCCCCCATCCCCAACAGGTCACCTGGTCAGGGAGGGTGGGAACTAACAGTCCAACACACCTGGTGGGGGATCATGTGGGTGATGTCAATAGAAGATAGCTACAAACTTAAAGTAATAACTCTGACTTCACTCCCAAGCAGTTCTAACAAGACACACACACACACAGCCCTGGTCACCTCACCTGTTGATGAAGCCATAGCCGTTCCTTACGTTGAACCATTTCACTGTCCCCAAAACCTTCGTTGCAATGATCTCCTTGTCCCCGCCAGCAGGGGGTGCTGCCAAGCCTAGGTCGTGTAATATGGGTATGCACTTCAACTCCCAGAATTCTTCAACCCCAAAGCCAGTGGATGTCTTGTGACCAGGGGATGCTGGCAATGGGGGCTAACTGTCCCCGAATCTTATTGACACAGTCACAATGCAAGACACCACCTCAAAAGGACCACTGGAGACAGGCGACAAAGCAGACAGAAACGCCCTGGAGAGCCCAGAGAATTTCTTCTGCTCCAAGGGGGAAAGCGTGCACCAGCGGAGCTTCTTCCCTCACGGGGCGGACGTGAGGAGAAGAAAGAGGACAGAGCGCGGCCGTCCTCAGGCTCACGCTGTCATCGTGGTTGGTGGCGGCGTGGGAGGATGTGGGCTCCTCAGCGTCGGCAAGATGGCGGCGGCGGCGGTGATGGCCAGGGCGTGATGGGCTGGAGCAGCTGCCGCAGAGTCTGCAGGCTGAGCGGGGCTGGGGCTGTTGCCCAGGGGCTCTTGGGCCTTCGGCTCCTCCGGGCTCCGCGCCAGAAGCTTTGGGTGTTGGGCTAGTGCAGCTCATCAGCAACTCCAGGTGTGATTCAATCAGCCCAAAGATGCCTGGAAAATCCTTACTGTAACTACAGTAAAAGTCGCTGGGAAAACATGCTTGGCTACTGCTGCTTTCATTCTTTTATTTATCTCCATCACTGCAATGTGTAGTGGTGTACCTCGCAAGTTATGTTCACATTCACAAATGCCTGTTCTTTTTTTGGGAAGAACTAATTGACAAAAACATGCACATTCCCAGTTAGGAAGTGACCAAAAATGAAGGAAACATTTCTTATTATTACTAAGCCTTGGTACACTATTTTTAAAGTTGGACAGTAATTTTGGCTTGAATATGAGATCAAGAAGTTGGCTGATTCCAAAATGAATAAAATTACTTAATTTTTGGAGAGAATATTGCTTTACTGTCAAAGAACTAGCAAAATCAAATCAAAATAATTAAACTTATTTTAAAATACTCTTAATGGGGAGAGGGATTGGTTGTAGGCTTTCTGCTCTACTGAACATAGGCAATATTTAAGGATGTGACATCTGTTGCCAAGTTTGAGTCAGATCTACTTTGAAGAAGCCAGCAGCACGTGAAAAATGTCAGTGCATATTTCTTGTTTCATGCAGCATTACGTGGAAGTCATTTCTTCAGTAAAAAGCAAAAGTGTTAGGTTGTCAATATTTGATGGTTAATATTGAAAAAATACTGTAAATTTGTTAAATTATTTCTCAGAATACAATTTCTGGCTTTCAAAATGAGACACAAAACAACAGTACCATTACTATTAAATTTTATAACAGGATCTTCTCCATTTAATGCATCTCAAGTTAGAAAATTTGTCGTTTTCTCCACAAGTTTCTTCCTGTAATTTATTTGTGAATAAATCTGTACAACTCTAAAAGGTTTAATGTTATTGCAGTATATATTTCATATACGTGTGCTCCTTTCCGGTATTTATAAGACTCAACGAATATTGGTTTATTTTTCTTGTTTTTCCTAATGGACTTGATCTTTACCATCCAAGAGAAAGAGGAAACACAAACATCATAATAAAGTAATATTATAAAGTACTTTTTGCAAACTCTCACTCAATAACAATCATTCATGCAAACTAAAATACTATTTTTATCAAATTTAAACCACTCTTGTGCTGGCAGTTCACATACTGAATCTATTAGCAGTTCTAATTTCTGTCTCCTTCTATTGACTATAATTCTCAAGATCGTAATAACAAGGCTTCTACTGCACTGTACATAAAAGGTCTAAGTTTTGGAACTTCAGTCATGACCTCATGTGGAAATAGCTAGAAAAATAAACATACTTGTGGTATAATGGTGATAAGAAAAGGCGGGCAAAGGGTCCTTGAACTTCAGCTCTCTGTTGCTCCAAGCTGACCTTTTATTCTCATATATTTCTTCAATTGATTTTGGTTGTTTAAAAGACTGTTATCACTTTCTCCTCCAAAGCACCCTACTCTGCACCCATCCATTCATTATTTGTAGGGTAATACCTGAAATTTATTAACAAACCAGTGAATATCATTTAGCCCAGTTTTGATGTGTGCTCTATCACGGTGTAGGAAATTAGCACTCACCCTTCTCCTGGAAGAATGAAATATTTTGGGAAATATTAAAAAGGCAGAATATTTTCCCTAAAAGAGAAGTAGAAACTCAGAGAAGCA
>JANHFK010003411.1:756485-768408 GCA_036250565.1 Sibynophis collaris | reverse complement strand
GCTTAGCGCATTGTAAGCCGCCCTGAGTCTTCGGAGAAGGGCGGCATATAAATCAAATTAAAATAAAAAAATAAAATGAAAAGACAACTGGACTTCCTTTGTTTTTGCTTGAAGATGTTTTGCTTCTCATCGGAGAAGCTTCTTCGCTTCTGATGGAATGGGTCCATCCGTTCTTCACCTCGGTGAAGGTCGGAAGAAGCTTCTTGGATGAGAAGTGAAAGGTCTTCAAGCAAACTGCCTTTTGAAGGGGGAAAAAAAAGGACACCTTTGGGACAACCATGAATCAGGATTCCCGTGGCGGCGTAGATAAATATTCAAAGAAATGACATTGATTTAAAACATTTCCTTTAAGTGGAATGGATGACCCTGTTGCTTCTGTCGGTGTTTACTGAATAAGTTGCCATTGGTTGGCTTTGACCCAGCATGGCTAAGCGATAGCAAGCAAACAATATCAGGACTAAGGGATGAGCATCCAGCTGAGTTTGTGACCCCAAAAATCTATTCATTTGGGTGTGGGGAGTTTCAGGATTCCATCTTAAAATGAACTGCCTCTGTGGGGCCCTTGGTGCTCTCTTGAGCTTGGAGGTTTCCTTGCAGACGTTTCATTACCAAACTAGGCAACGTCATCAGTGCTAGAAGGGAGTGGGTTTGTGGAGGGGAAGAGGAGGAGGAGGAGGAAGAATAGGAGGACTATGGGACCCTTGGTGCTCTCTGAGCTTGGTTGTTTGCTTGTAGACGTTTCATTACCAAACTAGACAACATCATCAGTGCTGGAAAGGAGTTGGGTTTGTTGAGTAGAGGAGGAGGAGGAGGAAAAGGAAGAGGAAGAATAGAAAGACTATGGAGTCCTTGGTGCTCTCTGAGCTTGATTGTTTCCTTGTAGACGTTTCATTACCAAACTAGGCAACATCATCAGTGCTAGAAGGGAGTTGGATTTACTGAGTAGAGGAGGAGGAGGAGGAGAGCAAGGACGAAAAGGAGGAAGAATAGGAGGACTGTAGGGTCTTTGGTGCTTTCTGGGCTTGATAGTTTTCCTGCGGACATTTAATTACCAAACTAGGCAACATCATCAGTGAAATGCCTCTGCCTGTTCAGAGAGATCCTATTGTTATCATCATCCTCATCATCTCTTCCCTGGATGCTAAAGGCAAACTGCAAGAACCTTGCAGGGTAGCTTGGAATTTCCCATCCTCTGCCCGTCAGACCCCCCCCAAATTTTCCCTGTGCAGTTTCCAAGCCAAAGATGAACTGAGTTTAGCCCTCTTTTAAGGCTGCGTCACCTGCTTTGGAAGCTTCTTCACTTATGGAAGTCAGCACCGCCAGCGATTCGAAGGGCACGTCCAGTGGCTCACCGCCTTCCACGTACATGATGTGGTTCCTTGCTGCCCCCTTCAGCTCTATCACCCGGATAATTTCCTGCAAGGGGTTTCCAACAGCCTTTTAACTTACGGCGCCTGTGTAGGGTTTGCCAATTGCACAGTGGCAGATAGGACAGCGCTCCAGAGAGTTTAACGTCATTGCCCAGAGGTTCGTTGGTTGCCTTCTCCCCTCTTTGGAAGAGCTTTATCGCTCCCGCTGCCTTAAGAAAGTTCAAAACATTCTTAAAGATCCATCTCATCCTGGGCATCCTTTTTTTTTTTTTTTTTTTGAACTATTACCATCTGGCAGACGGTACAGGACAATAAAAACAAATAGGCTGAAAAACAGCTTCTATCCCAGGGCAGTAACTATATTGAATTCTACTGTATAGTGCCATATTAATGCAATATTAGGTTTTCAATTCAATTGTATAGAATATGAAGGATGTGTGTTTGTGTTTTATTTTTATAGTTATAATGTACACTGAAGATGGCATTTAATTTCGTTGTACGAGGTGCAATGACAATAAACTAAACAAAACTAAAATATTTAGGTGAAAGTTTTATAGAGACACTGCTGGGAAATTATTGGCCTTGCCGTTTTAGATTTTTTCCTCACTACATCTGAATGAAGTCATCTTGCCCTTATTTTATTTTTTTATTTTTATTTTATTTTTTAAATATGCATCAATATCAATACATGAATAGTGAGGCATCTGGGTATCATTTATTTGAATACAAGTAGTGATATTAATATTATTTGTTATTTAAGTCTTAGTTATATAATTGTAATGTTTATAAATATGCATATTTATGTTAAAATGTAGGGCTTCATTTAATTTTTCAACATTTTAATCCCTCATTCTAATAACAATAGCAATATCATTAAGACACACATAGTGTCATCATCTTTCAACATCTAATCTTTATATCTAGCTATTTTAATATATTATATAAAATATGCATAATATTATTCTCCCTATTTCTTATGTCTGCCTCTATTCTAGCTCCTAATAATGCCAATCTTGTCTTAGAAAACATTTCTTCTATCCATCATCTCTTGCCCATTTTAATATTTCAATTCTTATTCGTTTTTTGACTTGCCTCCCAAATTCCTCCATTGGGTCTTCTTCTCTATCTAAATCTTTCCTGTTTAACTTAAGTATTTCTTCCATTTCTACTATCTTTTGCTGCCAAGCCTCCAGAGGATCTGCCCAACTCTCCATTTTCTTTTGAAAAATATATTTCTGCTTATCCAAAATCATTTTTTGGTCTTTTAGCATGTACTTTCCCTGAATTGCTTCATTAATTTTTATTACTTTCTCCTTCTTCTCTTCTTGTTTTGTTTGTTGATTTGTCCATTCTATCTTTTTCCCTGGTCTCTCTATTATCACCTCTATTTCCTAGGCTTTTTGATCATTATTCATTATCCCTTGTGAAGCACTC
Organism: Sibynophis collaris; assembly: GCA_036250565.1. NCBI lineage: Eukaryota > Metazoa > Chordata > Lepidosauria > Squamata > Sibynophiidae > Sibynophis > Sibynophis collaris. Next base: position 765,604 of record JANHFK010003411.1, on the reverse strand, counting down.
TCTAGCTTCCCATTTATATTATTCATTATTTCCATTATCTCTCTATGATTCCTTGTCATAGAATCATAAATGCTTTGGAACATTGCCACCAATTCTTTTTGCAACCCACTTATTTCCCCCTGCTGAAACATCTTGCCTTCTTTTTTTGATGTCTAAATATCGCTCAGTAGACTGTCAATGGTCTATCACTGCCCCAAAGTCTCAATTATCTTTGCCCTCAGACAGTCGATCTGGAAACCATTTACTCAGTCCTGTTGTTGCTCCTCCGGGAATACAATAATATAGTTCTTTATATCCCACAAATAGTCAATTTAGTTCTTTTTAGGTAATCCAGGAAAATCTCCAAATGTCTTCTTAAGTCTGCTCTATAAATTCAGTCCTAACTCCTGATATTTGAAAGTCACTTTACTTAGATGTCTTCCATATTTTCACCATTTGAGCTCCAGTAGTCACGGAGTAGTTAAGTATAAAACAATAGATAGCACAGCGGTCATCCAGGTGTTTCCATTTTCTCTTCTGTCTTATCAGTATTTTCCCAGGGTTAAAGGAGTATTCACCACTAGATGGCACTTTCCACTTAACTTCAACATTGCATAAATTCTAACAAGTTCCATTGTGTTTATTCAAACAAATAATCAAAATTCTAACAAGAAGTTCCAGCATTTTAAAATGCCTTATTGTCAATAAAAGTTAGTGATACAATATTTCCATGTTTTGAAAGGTTTTGTGCTCTCTTCTTAATATCCGTTTCTTTTCTTTCAGGTCTGTAATTTTTCTCTCTGTAATTGTTCACCGTTTAAACAAACTCTTCAAAGAGTCCCTTTTCCAGAAGTTCTTTTTTTTTAGGGTTGGTTTTAGATAATAAAAAAGTCTCCTCACCCAGTTCCAGTAATTGTTCACAAACCGCTCCAACACATTTTTTGTTTCTTCAGATGCCCCAGCTTCATGGCAGCCATAATTGCTGCCACTCCTCTTCATTGTTGGCTGAGAGGGAATTAACCCTGGGTCAAGCAGGAGAGCCTCCATTCTCCATGACCTACAGGGCACCTCTCCATTCTTCCACCCTCATTTTTTTAAGGTGCCAATCTTACTCTCAATAGAATGGATAGTTGGTAGCTTTGTCCACTATCAATAATAATGTTGGGTTTTCTAGTCCTTACAAAGTAAGGATTCTGGAAATATGAACATCAGTGTGGTTCTGCTTTGATAAAGAGGTTATCCATAACTAGATCAAGTTCCAAATTATGAACTGATATGAGCTATTCAAGAAACAATTTTTAGTTTAGTTTTATATCTACCATATTTTTGCCTTTACAATGGCAGAACCTAAGAAGCACTAATGAAACTCTGGTACTGCAAGTAGGAACTCAGTTATGTGATCCCTATGTAACTCCAATAGAAAAACATCTTAATTCTGGCTTTCTGCCTCAGTCTGATACACACAAACACAAACACACATGCTATTGATAATCAGAGTAGGTGGTTTCCTATCTTGAGTTATCTGAAAGATTTAAAATGGATAAAAACACTTCCAATATGGAACAAAGATAGAATTGAAATACAGTTGTGTACTGATGATGAACATGTAATTGCTAAAATGTACAAACGTCTGTTGAAATTTGAAACAGAGAAAGTACACGTTAAAGAATGTTTGATAAAGTGGGCTAAAAATGTTGGTTATAATATACAAATGGATCAAAATGTAGTTAAAAGTGTTGAAGGTTGTATTAATTATGATCTCAAAAAATATTTTTATAAAATAGGTGCTCCAATACTGGTGGTTTTTGGTTAGCCATTTATTCAGAATAGTATAATTCTTTTTCTCCTACTTGAGAAAAAGAAAAGAAAGGAAAAGAAAGAGAAAACTGTATTGGTTTTCTTTGTAAAACCAGCTGCAGGATCCCAAGAACATGTCTACTCAGTTGTGATCCTTTTCATTGGAATAACATTTGTTCAGTGAAACTTCCTGATAATCATTTGAAAACACACCAAAACACTATAGTAGCTTTTCCAAAACACTTGTGAAGTGGAGGAAGGGGGAAGAAGGAAGCCTTCTGCTCTATGACATATGATGTTTATTTCATGCTCGTATAAAAGCCTTTGGGGTTTTGTTTTTGTTTTATTTCATTCATCCAGGACCATGGGAATCAGGTGTTTGCATTTTCCCAACTTAATTTTGGGCTATACTGCTGTATAGTTGAAAATTCATAAAGAGCTTCATTAAATTATTTGGGCAGATGGAACTTCAGCTGTGACTAATGCAGAACTAACTGAACATTATATTGCCACAATCTTTGCCAAATATAATATCAACATAACTTTTACATTCTCCAGTGTTTAAATTCTGTTATTAGTGGACTTCTGTAAACATTTAATTGTAAATAAGTTTCATTTTGTAAAACTTTTTATGTAAAATCTATCTCATCTTACTATTTATGGCTACAAATTGGATTCTTCTTGTAAGCATCGTATTTCATTTACACACAAGATGTTCATTTTCTTTTCTCCTTTAAATTCATTTATATTCAATTTCTCTATATATTTTTTCAAAATTAATTTTTTTTAAGACATTGCCACTCAAAAACACACAAGCAGGATATGGGAAGGGAGAGAAGACATTCCTAACCTAATAAATTCTTGACTTGCTCGTTTGCAACCTCAAAATCTTTACAGTTGCTTTAAATTCCCCATGTGGTAATAGACAAGAAAGCCCTTTCACCTTCTGCATATTACTTGACCAGTCCAGTCAGTAGCTGACATCCCTTTGCTTCTGCATTCTGGATACTGTAGCAGAGAAGGATATGAAGACAAAATGAGCAGATGAGCCCCAGTTGTCTTGACTTATGCTGTATTTAAAAAATGTTGAAGTAGAGAAGAATTCCCAAGTCGCAACCTGGCAACTGCTAACTTGTTACAGAATTATTTAAAACATAATTGAAACAACATCATCACAACTAATTTGCTTAAAGGCCTTGCAATGCCAATATGAGCAGATGGAAGCTGATAAATATAAAGGTAAAACTGTCAAAAAGCCTTAACTAATAATTCCTTATTAATGGGGAATAACTACCTTGGTTCTCTTTTCTTTTCTTATTTAAACAGCTCTGCGGGCATTAAATAACTCAAGGCCTAGAAACGACAGAATTAGATGCTGCTATAAGCCTAAAATAATTAGCAGACATATACAGTCGAACTGTTCGTGCTTTGAAAATGATTCAGAAGTGCTTTAAAATTTCCACAAACATATCACTTCTCTGCTGGTTATTAAAGAACATGCTTTTTGTTCATGTTTAGCACAAGCCTGAAAAAGATTTTTAAAAGATGCAGTTCCTTCAAGAGTTGCTTTAATGAGTCAGCATCCATTCTTAATATTTTGAGGAGCTTAGCAGTTCCCTCTAATGTACCCAAGGCTACCCAATAACTGTTAATTAAATCCAATGAATTAAATCCAATACAGCTGACTTCTCAGGATGGTATCTAGATGATGGACCTTCTTTCTCTCTCTCTCTCTCTCTCTCTTTTGCCACGGCTTATTAAAATGGCAGTTAGGATGCTGCGGAAGTCCAATACAGCTGTTTACTTAGGAGGGCAGAGAGTTTTCTCTAAATTATGCCACGACATACTCTGCACATTAATCATGATGACACCTATAAACAAATAAAGTCATGAAGCTACCTAACCATTTGTCTGGATTCCCTGGACCTAAGGAGAAATTTCTTAACTGTGAGAATTATCAACCAGTGGAATGGTTTGCCTTCAGAAGTTGTGGGTGTTCCATCACTGGAGGCTTTTGAGAAGAGACTGGACAGCCACTTGTCTAGAATGGTATAGGGCAATGATGGCTAACCTTTTTGCCGTCACTATGCCAAAAGCGGGAGGAGCGTGGGTGGGTCGCACGCACGCGTGCCCACACCCATAATTCAATGTGCCCTGTCCCCAGCATTTCTGGCCTCTTCATTTCCTAGAAAGCCTCTGGAGCCTGGGGAGAGTGAAAAACAGGCCTTCCCCACCCCCTGGAGGCCCTCCGGAGGCCGGAAACAGCCTGTTTCCTGACTTCCAGTGGGCCCGGAAGGCCCAAAAATCAGTTGGCTGGTGCGTGCATGCATGCTGCAGCTGAGTTAGGGCAATGCTCGTGTGCCCACCAATATGGCTCAGCGTGCCACCTGTGGCACCCGTGCCATAGGTTTGCCATCACTGGTATAGGTATAGCCACTGTCAGATGCAAAATAGGACCATTTGTGTAGGTAGCAGCCTAAATGATTTATACCAGTCTATACCAGTGGTGGGTTCCTACCGGTTCACTCCGGATTTTGCGAACTGGTAGTAGTGGCAGCAGGGGGCTCTGCCCACCCGCCCAAACATCATCACGGACGCTGTGCACATGTGCGAGCGAAATGAGCGTGCACATGCATGCACTCCCATTGCAAACCGATAGCAAAGGTAAGTGGAACCCACCCCTGATCTATACACAGGAATCAGCTAAAGGTCAGCATTAAATTGGTGCTAGATAATGGAATGGAATTCATGGAGGACTGGACTAGGATCTTTTGTGGCAACACAAGGATTTGAAACTGATGATGCATTTTACTCCACTTTCCTGTTATGCTTGCTAGTCTCCTACAACCGATACCGCCAGTAATGAATAATCTCTTGATCCTGCTGTATCTAATATTTTTCAGAAAGACAGCTAAACACCCAATCAGTAGATTTTTCAGACGTCTGCTTTTGTGTGTGTTTTGAGTTATATTTTTCATCACACTGCTTTAAAACCTACTAACAACTTGTACACGATTTGTTTTCTTGTGTTGTGATTGCTCTGTGTCTTGAAATGTATCATTTGTTATTTTCTTGTCAGGAAGTGGAAACTGAAGAAAAGCTCTAGATGGCTACATTAACTGAGAAGCCTGCATTGTATAGAATCTAATGAGGAAAATACAGAATAGCGAGAAAGAATACTATCCTTCTCCCCATTTTCAGCAAGTACAACTGCAGTAAATTTTGATGTCTGCAATCTCATTCATCCATTCAATCCCATCCTAAAAAATTGGACTTAGATATTTTACAAAGACAGATGCCATTTGCATCAGGTATGGTTAGTATAGGTAGGACTGGGAAGAAATGTTACATGGCATATTTAGGTAATTATGGGTTAAGACACTAGTGTGAATAGACTCTTGATTACTAAAAAAAAAAAAGCGAGCTGTGAAAGTTATTTGTTCCGTAATGTGATTTTTCTTTTCTTTTCTTTAGCATTTTGTCCTAAAGAGAGTGTTGAATTTTGATTTTCCTCATTCTTGATGAAAATGTCATAGAAAGCCATTTGAGTGCATTGCTGAAGAGTGGGGATCTAAGTTCAGAAGGAGTAATGAAGCCTCTCTTTGTAATTTTAACTGAAATTAAAGAATAAGGTTTATTACAGGAAAGAGCCATTTGATCCAGTGATTAAGACTCCAGAACCAGAAAGCAGGAAATGGTGAGTTCTAGTCCTGTCTTAGCCATGAAAGCTGGATTTGGGGCTAATCATTGCCTTTCAGCTGAACCCACCTCACTGGCTGTTGCTGTGGAAAAAATAGGAGAAGGAAAGAGTATTAGGTATGATCGCTACCTTGAATTATTTGTAAAAATAATAAATGCAGAATACAAATAAATAATAATTAATAAATTGGGAAGTAGGTAGGTACCAGTAGGTAAAGCCTAAATCTATCCAGCAGAGAATCAGAGAGCAAATACACTGGGAAGACAAATCTGGGAAGGAATCATTTTGGGATTAACAATCTTTCAACCGAAGAACAGCAAGAGGGAGAATTAGAGGGAGAAAATAGATGAAATTCCTAACTCTACAGCCCCTTGTGGCTGTGAGGTACTAAAGAATCAATGCAGTTGAAGTCACTCTTCCAATGCCCGTTCTCACTGGCTCATATACAAATTCCACCATTTTGCAAAGAGTACGATCTCATTGTTGTTGAAAATATTAAGAGTAAAAGGCGAAAGATTTATACGATCTGAAAATATTAAGAGGAAGCAATTTGAATGTGTTCCTGAATGGGTGCATCTTCTACCTCTCTTCTGATGGGCATCTTACATACTGTGATCCTTAATTTTTATTAGTTGCTCCTGGATGAGGTCTTTTCCATCTGGGAGTACCAATTATCTAACAGCTCTGGCTCATATGTCCCAAAGTCCAGAAATAGTTTATGTACCTAATCTCCTGGCAGGTTCATGCTACAAATGTCTACTTTGCTTTGGCAGACCTCAGGACAACTTAAGTGCTGGTGGTATCTATGCAGCCTTTCATGAGAGAAGGCCAGAATATCTGAGTGAACACCTTTCTCCAATTCTTTCTTCTTTCCCTATCAAGTTTGGCAGGAGTATCATTATTCTGGATTCGGTCTATTAAGGAATGTCGTCTGGTGGCACCCAGGAAACAATAGCAATAGCACTTAGACTTATATACCACTTCACAGTGTTTTACAGCCCTCACTAAGTTTACAGAGTCAGCATATTGCCCCCAACAATCTTGGTCCTCATTTTACCACCCTCAGAAGGCTGGAAGGCTGAGTCAACCTTAAGCCATTGAGAACTGAACTGCTGGAATTGGCCAGAGTTAGCCTGCAATACTGCATTCTAACCACTGCGCCACCACGGCTCATGTTTTTTCTGTTGCTGGATCTGCCCTTTAGAACATCAGTCTCCCCCAAGGTTAGGTTGGCCCTGACCTTGCTGCATTTTCAAAACATCTTAAGACATAGTTGTTCTCCCAGGGATGTGGAATCAGAAACTTAGGTAAGCTTGGTCTATGTTCTAGGGAAGTGATGAAGACTTCATTTTAGGCTCTATGGACTTATCCTTTGTTGGGCCCTGGGGAAAAAGTTAGTTTCTGCTTCTCCTCTTAAGGAGGAGCAATTCTCCGTGTATATTAATAGTTTTTATGGAAAAATCTATGATTAAATATTTCTTGCAAGACTGTCACTTCAGTCAACAGTCTCTCCTCAAGTTTGCAAAATCTTCTCTAAAATTTTAGAATCAAACATTCTTAAGGTGCCATAGTCTGGTCTTCTTTCCATGGCCTAGCTTGTACTGCATTGCATATGTGACAGTGGCTTGGTTCTTATTCTACAGATAGGTAAAATTATGTGATTGGCTCTCCTTAGGTCATGCACTTTATCATTTCGGTACAAGAGTGGTTTTTCCTATCTGCTGTGTCATTCTGTTCTGTCTGATCTACAGTTCCTTGCTATTTCTAGCAGTGTTTCATATTAGTTGCCATATACTATGTTTCCCTGAAAATAAGACATGTCCTGAAAATAAGGCCAAGCCTGATTTTTGGGGTGGGCATAAATATAAGCCCTCCCCTGAAAATAAGCACTAGTGAAGGGGTGGGCGTGGCCAGCACGGGAGGCAGCCCTTCCCTTCCCTGTTTAGCTAATGGCAGCTGGGTCCTTTAATCGTGACCCGTGAATCAGCTGAGCTGATCATGAGCTGCCTCTAGTTCTCTCTCTCCTCACTGTTCTTGACGCTCACCCGCCTCCCATCCATTCATCCATTTAGACTCAAGAGTCTTCCAGCAGCAGCTGCTCTGGGAATGTGCTTCCCGCTCCATGGTTCCAACTCCATGCGGCTGCCGGAAGACTCCATAGCAGGTGGCTGGCCTGACCGGCATCTTCTCCTCTTCTAGCGGCTTCCAGCCAGGGTTTGCAAGCCATTCTCAGTGCTCGGATGGTGGCGGCGGCACGGTCTCTCCATATGGGGCTGCAACTCCCTTCACCCTTCACTGCCTCTCTGCCCTAACTGCCAGAAGACTTGACAGTGGGCGGCTTCCCCGAGTGGCATCTTCTCTGCTTCCAGTAGCTTCCAGCTGGGGTTTGGAAGCCACAGAGGAAGCCATCCTCAATGTTGGGTGGGCACCACATGGCAAGAAGTGCCAAGCGGCTGCTCTCTTGCGAGCGGGGCAGGAGTTTGCAGGTGAGGGGGATGGATGGATGGGAGGCTGGAGAGCATCAAGAATGCTGGGGACAGAGAGAATGAGAGGCAGCTGAGGATGGCTTGCAAAACCCGGCTGGAAGCCGCTAGAAGTGGAGAAGACGCCGGTCAGGCCAGCCAGCTCCCACTGCCTTAAGAAAGTTCAAAATATTCTTAAAGATCCATCTCATCCTGGGCACCCTTTTTTAAAACTATTACCATCTGGCAGATGGTACAGGATAATAAAAACAAGGACAAATAGACTTCTATACCACGGAAATAACCATATTGAATTCTATGGTATAGTGCAATATCGGGTTTTCAATTTCAATTATATAGAATGTAAAGGATGTATGTTTTTGTTTTTATTTTATAGTTATTATGTACACTGAAGATGGCATTTAATTTTGCTATACCATGTGCAATGACAATAAAGTAAATTAAATTAAAACTAAACTAAACTAGTTTCCAGTCTATCTATTTTGACATAATGTGCCCCATAGTAGTGCAAATTTACTAATTCAAATCTCAATTTCTGTATTCTGTAATTTATTATATTAGCTGATTGAAATGGATATTTTAGAGTGATTAAAGGTCAAATCATGTGAAGCCATAGGAACGTTAGAGTCTATAGTTAGACTGTTAGACCAGGGATAAACTGTTTGTTGAATAGTTATGGACATCCTTATAGACTTTTGGCTGAAGAAGAATTAGAAAGATGATCATTTCAGAAAAAAGTTAGTCTATAGAAGGAAGACCTTTTTTAAAAAAATTGTAACTTTAAAAGAGGGTGCAAAGTTCGTTTAAGCTTAGTATAATGAAAGTTGGAAGCAACGTCTTTATTATTTAACAGTAATAAATATTATTTATAGTAAAGACATAACTGGAATACTGTGTCCAGTTTTGGTCACCATATTAAAAAAAAAGATGTTGAGACTCTGGAAAAAGTGCAAAGAGCAACTAAGATTATTAAAGACCTGGAGACTAAAACTTATGAAGAACAGTAGCAAGATTTGGGTTTGGCTAGTCTACAGTAGAGAAAAGAAGGACTAGGGGTTACAATGATAGCAGTATTCCAATATTTGATAAAACCTTGGTAGTACAGTGGTCTAAACACCCTGTTATTAACACCAGCTGCTTGCAATTACTGAAGGTTGGAA
>JANHFK010003411.1:677971-688619 GCA_036250565.1 Sibynophis collaris | reverse complement strand
TGCAAGTTAACTGGAAACCGCCCTGAGTCCTGCAAAGGAAAAGGGTGGTCTACAAATCGAATTAAATAAATAAATAATAAATAAATAAACTCTTTCCAACAATAGAAGCTCCAGGTTTGGCCACAGACCATTTGCTTTCTAGTATCAAGGATAAAGTGGTGCTTCTCCTATTTATTAACAGAAGTTATAGATTAACATTGGAATCCGTACTGTGATGGCCAGCATCTTCTATCACATCCAACGTAGAGAGTCTACTTAAAATAACATGATCAAGTACCTGGAGTAGTGTATAAGTTGGACTGATTAATTGCTAATGGGAATCTTTCCCCAAAGCCCACCTGGGATAACTGTTCAGGCTGCTAATACCAAAAACTATTATTTATATAATGAGTCAGTGCAACGATACAGATACCAATTACTGTTTTAATACAAACGATTTTTCTGACAAAGAAGGTCATTTGGGTTTGGAAGTATATTTTGAGTTCTTATTTGCATAGAATTTTCTTTCTCAGAAAAGTGCATAAGACCAGTGTCTTCTGTTCTATGGAGGCTGCATTAATGTACTCAAACTCTGAGGACTCAGGCACTGCCATAGTCACCTTAAGAGGCCCTACACATTGAGCATGCTGTACTGTCAACAGAAGAAGTCTGATTAAATATAGTGGCAGAGGTAAGCTAAAGCATTACTAAAGCAGTATCACAATCCATTGGTTGCTGAAACAATGATTTATTTCTGCTTAGCTGAGCAATCTCTCTCCTGACTACCTCAATCTGACTATCTTTAAAAGAAAAATAAAGCTTGCCTCACAGAGACTAGAGCAAGGCCGCTGACTGAAGCAGAATCCTACAGGATTGACAGGTGAATTAGAGATAATCATGATTGTTCTTGCCCCCTATAATCTGCCACCAAGATAGCCATCATACGCTTGACAGAAGGGCTGGTCCTGGTTAACCTTCATCCTCATCCTTAGTACAGTTAGTATTTGGCACAAACGAATGAATCTATTTCTCAGTGATGTCACTTGTACATAGTTATACCCACAATATTGTTATTCTCTAAATCTTATTTTAAAAAAAAGGCAATCTCAGAGTACCAGTCTTAATAAGTGCAACCTATAAGTTCTCGCGTTTAACATTTCTACAAAGTCTAGGACGTTATCCATATGACTGGGTGCAGGATGGAGAATTTTTAAACTACAAATGAACATACAATAATTTTGCAAGACAGATTTTTATTGGAGGAATGGGGATAAAAGCCTTTTGTTTCCTTTTCTTGTAAAAATATAGAGAGAGATGTTCATCTTTACATCAATTCAGTTTTTTATACTTTGAAAGATGTATCATTTAGTTCTCTAATGTCAACACTGATCATGAAAGCAGTATTTTCTGGAATACACATGGGTAAGTCTTCATTCAAGAAAGTTTCACTAATTACATCTGAATATTGTTAGAATTTGTGCTGATGAAACTAATGGATTATCAAAGGTTCAACTCAGGCATCTGAAATCACCAAAACTTAACTAAAGCAATTGTCATGTCCATTGATACCTTTATTAAGTGAATCATAGCATCGGTAAAAAACACCAAATCCATTCCTGCCCCACGGATACTCTCATTATATATTTGCAAAAACAGGTTCAAACGGTCCTTCAGGGTGCCAAAAGATTCAATGGGTTCATATATTTTGGGCATGTCAACTTCTGCTTCCTCTGGTTCTTCTCCTATAAGAAAAAAAATACTTCCAGTTAGTATGAATTTGTGTATCATTCCTGTGTGTCTTCTAACTTTACAGTCTACTTGCTCCTGAAAAATGAAGAAGAAGATTAAAATGTGTGAATGACTACAAATGCAATAGGTGATAACAATGAGAAGCAGTGCAGAAGAATGGGATTTAGCAGACTTCCAGCTTAATGGCCTACCTAATTAGTGAGAAGAAATAGACATTTTAAAAGCTGTCATTTTGGCTGTTTGTGCAGTGATGTGGCTGATGAGTTCCTATGTATTTTGCTGACTCAAGTAGATGTGGCAATATTTTTCCTCTTTTTCAGGGCTTTAAACTAATACACTGAAAACTTGTATTTGTGTGGTTTAACAAGGAAATATGGCTCTTAATTAATACAGGCATGCCAAATTTTTCACATTTAAAATGTTTTGAGCCCAGAACCTCCTAGTCTGGTCCAGCCTTGAAATGAGCATTTTTTTAAAAAAGGAAAGTCTGGACTTTTTTCAGTAATGTTGGAAAGAATGACTGTTTTAAAATTGGAATGGAATTTCAACTCTGAAACATTTTGAAGACTTGTATTAATTATACAAGTTTATAATACTTCCTGAAAAAAATCCCTCCACATCCAATCACTGAAGGTATACACATACTTCTTCTAATCCAATTATACATAGCAGTGCACAAACAAATCAACCAAACTATTTCTTCCTTGCATTCTCTCCAATTTGTCCCAGTTGGCTGCTTTCTCTAGAAGAAAATATAATTTAATATCATATGCCGAAATCTTAAAATGACAAAATATATATTCCAGAGTCCCAATTAGTCACAACTCTTTTGTAATACAATTTTTTTCACAGCATGGTATTACTTCTCAGCTTAGAGTTTGGAAATTACTGAGAAGAAATGATAAGAGACTAAATAGGAAGAGAAGAGATAAACTAAAGCTGGATAACATAATGCAGTAGGGAAAGCAAGAACAGAGACAACAAGATGTGTAGATCAGTGGAGCTGCGCATACATGCCAATTCCAAATCGGCCAAGGCCCAGTAGTGGGCTGCAGCCCGAGGGTTGTGGATCCCTGGTATAGATGACTTGCTAGGAATGGAAAAATACCTGCAGCACGTATGGAGAAACTGGAAGCCACACATGCCGAGCTGTATATTGTAACCACTATGTCTATAAAAGTGGGCCATTAAAAAAAGTAAACATAGAAAGCAAGACTTTACATACAACAATTATTTCCATGCATTCAGGTCATGTTCTTATAACTCCCTCCCAAAGTGAAGAGTTGGCCAATTAATTTCCCCTCTTTATGAGAAAATGTCAATACATCTTGATTTGTGGAAAAAGCTCCTGAACACTGAAGTAATGCTTAGCAATATGAATACTAGTGTAAGAAAAAGGTTTCAAAGCATATTTGCAAGTTCAGAGAAGGTCATCCCCAAGGTGACACTCAGCCATTTTTCAAAATGCTGTATTTGCATACTACGTCAACCCAAATTAATTTAAATAAAAGATACTTTCCACTAAAATAGTTTTTGAACCGTGCAAAACAAAATGCTAGTACTACAGTTAATTGCTCAAAGTAAACTCATCTCAAAAGCTGAATCAAGCATTAAAGCACCTTCAATAAAATTATGCAGTGCTTTCTCTGACAAAGGAAAGGTGTTTTTTTTAATGCCAATTATGGGACATTTCAAGTCTTTTAGGAATTTTTTTAATGTATTATGACACCCGGCTTTACCAACTATTTTATCCTATGTTGAGAATATATATTTTCCTATATTGTTTATAAGGCTGGAATATTTATATTTGTTCAATAACATCACAATGCTTAGTTTCAGCTTTATCAGATTGCTGGCTCAACTATTGAGAAGCATGCTATATATCTAAGAAACTATTCCCCATTAGACTATGTATTAAAGCAAAATAAAAATAAAAATAATTATCTTGTCTACAACTAGCCGTGCTTGGTACATTGACATCTATGAAATTAAAGATGAATTCCTAAGTGCAGAACTCAAACTCTAGAAGAAATGAGGCAAATCTGACAAGATGAGAAGCTTCTAACTTACCTTTGAGAGACTTTTCCTTCAGACCTAGTATGAAATAAAATGTGTTTCCATTTAAAGAAAATATATAACTTATTTCTTATAAAGGATTGTTACAGCTTTCCTACTTATTTCTTGAAGATACAGATTTATCAAATGGTGTGGAAAATACTGTATCACAGATCTTTCTCATGACTCATATCAGCAAGAATCCATACATGTTCTCCTAGAAGGTACTTCCTTTATATTTAATGACAGCCATTTTAAAACATCATGTACAAGGACTAAAATTCCAAGCCTAGTCTAATCACAAGTCTGAATTCATTGGAAATCTATTCAAAGTTAGTATCCTTGGAATTATACATTCTGAATTAAGTGGTGGTGATATCTTGCCTTCTGCAACTGGAATATAAAATAGACTGAAGATAGACTCAGTTCGAAGCTCATACTGTCAGCAACCCAAGCAAATCAACCTGCTTTTACTTCTTCTATCCCTTCTAATAATCTCAACTACCAAGCATAACCATCATCCATAATGTCTCTGGGAAAATGCTTCTTCTAATATTCACACTTTAAAGCTACTGAGGAAAGGATATAATTAAGCAGTTCTTTATGGAGTGGTGCTTATCACATTAGTAAATAACTTCGGAGGATTTCTGACAAATTGTATATAATTCCTTCATACTAAGTGGGAGCTAACTGGGACCTCCTCTACTGAGAAAGTATTGGTTTATCCAGTCTTATGTGAGCCAGTCTTGGAGAACTCCTTAGCTTGTCCCTGTTTTATGGGATCAGCAGTGAGCATTTTCATGCCATGCATATGAAAATAGATTCTATAGACATTAACAAAGACAATTTTAGAGCCTAGATGCTAGGCATGGAGATTAGAAAATATTTGGTTTCAGCATGGAAGAAAGGATAGACTTCATCCCAAAGCTGCAACCTCTCCTGCAAACAATTTTTTCTCCTCCACCACCTCCTTAATTAAACTTTATAAATAGCTATGAGGTTTTGAAAGTATAATTGTTCTGCATTTCCAAGCCCAAATCTATTACTTCCTTGTATGGTACTAATATCAGGCACATGTTTTTTTTCATTTTAGATTAAATTTACCTGTTGCTTCAGGTGCATCTCTTAAGAAATCAACAAAGAACACTTCCTTGTTGAGTGCCACTAGTTCTCTTTTATCACTACCAAGTTCTCCTTCAATTAGCTTTGCCAGTGCCAGATCAAACCACTCCACGTCTTCAGGAGTTGTGAAACGATCAGCGATAACACGCTTACATTCATGCTTCCATAGCTTAATGAGCACCTGTTCAGAGAGAGAAGAGAAAAACAACTGTGTGTTGCTTAACCATGTTGGAATTTGCAACATTCAAAATAGATGCTTCTCATACATATATATTTTGAAAGGGATGCTACATGTGATTATTTTGTTACTGAAAGAATGCTGCCCATATTCATTATTCATTCATTATTAAATATGGAAAACAACCTCAGCTACATTATTTAGGACAGTAAACTCCACATTTAAAAATGTTTTAAATATATATATGATATCGGCACAAACCCTGCATCTAACCATCTGTGTGTATTTGCCTGTGTATATGTATATTTTTTCAGCTAAGAACTGGGGAAGGGGAAAAAAGACAAAGGACTCCAGAATTTCTTTTTAATTGGTTTCCATTTGTTTTCCCCTAAAAAAAGTATGTTTATGTGATATATCCTAACTACCTGCTTTGAGATTGAGCAAGGGCTATTCAGAATTAAGTTAGAAATGATACCCACGGCTCACTAATGATCCAGCAAGTGTCTTTATGCAGCATGTTAAGCTTAGTCTTGCAGCTTAGTGAATTGTGCAAACCCAGCTCACTTCATTAGTTTACAATTCAATGTACTGTATGAATCCATTAACTGGGGTTAAGTTCAGAGTCGATGTAAACAAATGAGAAGAGGAAACATGATCTTAGTGGTACAAAATTTTAACACATTTGCCTTTCTTTCCTTTCAGAAATCACTTACAGATTGCCTTTTGCAAAAAAAAACCTGTTGACAGTGTGCTCCCTTACATTTCAATTTAGTTTTGTTGCTCTTCCCTGCTGTGGTGAACTTCCACAAACACCTGTGCGAATATATAAAAGCAGACCTCTGCTCAAGCTCCTCTCTGCCACTAAATGCAGTACAATGCATTTGCTCTGTGCCTCTCTAGTCTAAAATAAGGAAATAACTTCCTTCAATAATGCTTGGCATACTTTCTTTGTGCAAAAGCTTTCTACGGTAGTCCTGAGCTAACGACAATTACTACTTGGATGAGAAATTGTTAGAAAAACCCAGACTAAGGTAGAAGTCAAACAACAACGATTTTAGAAGCAGGAAATAACAAATTATTTCCAAATGTTGCCCCAAAATGCTATAAAATAAAGAGATTGTGCCTTTAAAAAAATGTAATTTAGTCTATAAACTAAAAATGTCATACATTAATAAAAGGACTAAGGAAATATGATATTAAATCAGCCTACGATTCTAGTTTGCCCTGTTTCCTTCCTGGAGAATAGTATTTAACCTTTCTGTCAACTGCTTTTTCGTAACTAATCTCCTCTTCATTTGGTTTCAATTCCATAAATATCTACGCTTGGTCCAATAGTGAAGAGATTCTGACTAATAGTCTAATTTTCTGGTATCCTGACTTTTCACCAAATATGGCTGGCATCTTCAGAGGCAAAGTGACCACAGGCTGTGATCAGGAACTAAGTTCTTATATTTGTAAGCAAACTAATCTCTAATTGAACCAAGTCACTAGAATTCTAGAAAGCCATTTCTGATTGGCTCTGTCCAGATGAATTTTTAATTGATCTGATTTTAAAAAGTTCCAATGAAGCTAATTTTTAATGGTCTGTCTTTGAAACATGCTATAGGTAGTCTTCAAATTATGACAGCAATTGGGTCCAGAATTACTGAGTCCCAATTACCACCATTAAGCAAATCCCATGGTTGTTAGGCAAGCAAAGTCAGTGAGGAAGTCAGTAAGAAGTTGCTGATCTTAGGCCAGAGACAGGTAAGTGGTTTCTGCTAGGTGAGGGAGTGAGGAGGTGTGGGGGTATGGGGGAGAAGTCAGGGAAGGTGCCTAAAAGTATGCAAGACACACAACATATGTTGGGGAGGGCGGATAAGGATGTGATGTGGGTTGAGAAGAGTACTTGGGGGTGCAAGCGAGTGCACAGTGACTGACAGTGCAGCACAAGTGCAGAGAGACTAGGGGAGGATGGATGGGTGAGAGAGACCTAACCCAGTGACTTGCAATTTCCTTCGCAGATTTCCCCTTTCTGGAGAAGCCAGCATCAAAGGATGGAAATGGTGATCATGTATGTGACTGTAAGGTCCTGCAATTGGTCATAAGTGCAAATTGAGTGCCAATTTCCCAGATCGCAATCACAAGACTGCAGGAATGCTGTAAAGGTTAGAACTCTGAGGATCGGTCCTAACCACTATTTGTTCAGCTCTGTTGTATCTTTGAACAGTTGCTGAACGAATGGTCATAAGACTAATCGCATTACTTTTTCATTCAGGTAAGACTGCTGAAGATTCTTTATAATGTTGATTAATTAAGGCCTGTTCTATCTTGATGTGACATAGAACCAATTAGAAACTGGCTGTCTTGAATTTTAGTGACGTAGTAGTGTATGTATCTGCATTAATACATTTAGACTAGGTGTTTGCAATTAAAGTATAATAGTATTTACTACTTATGGGGCTGTCTATAATTCTGTTCCTGTATCTCTTATAGTTTAATGTTTATAATCTAATATAAAAATGCATCCAATATAAAAAAATGTGAATTTAATATATGAAAAAGGCATATGCATTACTCACATTGGAATCATTGATTACTTCTGAAATAGTATTAAGCATTCCTTGCCAGATTCTGGAAAGGTCCCGGAGATTGAACACATAATGGAATTTGGCCGGAGTTGGCAGCATTTTGATTTTGGTCATTTGCCACAACCGCCGGGTCAATGGGACCAGCTTAGCAACTGTTGTTCTCACTTCTTCCAAAAAGCCTCTTTGGCTACAATAATGACCTGTGCCAATCACACCTGGAGAATTCAAGTTAGATAATCTAAGAAATCCATCCACTGCTATGTCTTATCTATACCACTGAACGTCATCCAAATCAAATTAAGATTTGTTAACTGAGAAGAGCATAGAAACACTTTAAGTAAATTTAATTAATTAAAATATCATATTGTGATACCTAGCAAATGAATGCACTTGTTTAAAAATGCCTGAAGAACATAATTTGCCCAAAACACACAAGCCAATACTAAGGATAAGCTTAACATATAGAGGGATTTAAAAAAAACAATCACTGAATTTCCTTAACTCCACCAATGTACATTTGTTAAAAATCGAATATCCCAGGAAATCTATTTTAATATACATTTCCCAAACCACTGATCTCCCATATAAACTCATTCCTTTAGTTTAATGGAGCTAGCCTTTTCTGTTCACACTTTTTATAGCTACATTTCTGTGATTTTGTATTTTTTCTCTCTCTCTCTTTTGTTTTGGCACTATTTGGAAAATAATGACAGACATTAGCAATTGAATACTAATGCTGCAATTTTAATGCGTCTGCTCACCCAGTGGAAGGTATTATTTACATCTCCCCTCAAATCTTTCACTTCTCTTAGCCTTTCAAAGCAAAACAAACACTAAGTGCTACCTAATGAGCAACAAGACTAAATAACCACCCTGTTTTACCAAAAATCTTGTCAATGGATGGGTTAGAAGGCAAGGTGCAATTAAACACAGAAAACTGTCTCTTCAATCTCTGAGGGATGTCATTTCGTCCACCACCAGGGTGTATCATGGCAGCCAAAAACTGGATATCCACAATGTTGGTGAACTCGCCAGGCTTCTCCAAATTATAAAACCCATTTTGCTCCATCAGTTGCCTAACAATCTCGTTAGTGACCTGCAAGAAAGGTTTTAGAATTAAAAACACCCAATCGACTATTTTTGCAGACATCTACGTTTATATAGCAGATTATATGCATAAAACAATGGAATGGATTTTACTGTCTCTTCTTTCCACCATAACTTTTCTAAATGATAATCCTATAATTTTCCCAGTGAGTTTTTTATCTCAGTGTAGGGACCCATCTGGGCATATCTTTATGTCTTCCATTCTTTGGAAGAAGAACAAGCTGACGTAACCATACTCCAGTTCCAGCACAGAAGCTCTTATCATTTCTAATTCTGATTCGAAAGGTTCTGACCAGAAATTGGAAGCAAGAACATCCGGTTCTCAAGAATGCCAGCAACAGAATGTAGCAAACCAGAAGGCAGCAATAAAGAGATGAATAGGTTCCATGGAACTGGTCTAGTACCTTGGTCTTTGCCACAGTCATCAGCTCTGCTTTCACAGAGCCATTTTCATTTCATGTAACTCTCCCCTGTTCACTTGTAAGAATTATGAAGGACTCCAAAAGAGCATTTGTTTGTATGGATTTATCACTCTTTACCAAATTAAAAATTAAAATTGATCTACTTTCTGTCACTATCACTTCTCATGATTGGTTGTGATTTTAATACTGCATTTTTTCTCAGCATAGGCTGGAAAATAATTTTAATTTCACAGAGTCCTGAGAAGTTTTGGGGGAATTCCCAGGGATCCTAGGACCATACTTTAAGAAACATGTAAAACTTGATATGCAGTATTAAGAGCAAGCACAATCATAAGGGGATTTCCTGGTTTATGCCCAACCTATCTATTGCTGAAACCAGTCAGTCACTGGATTTGTATGCTGCCTAATCTATTCCCACTCACAATGGCTTACAACTACACAGTTAGTTAAAGCACTCATTGTAAACTACAGTAAATATAATTGATAATTATTAATTATTAAATCCAAAAGAAAATCATGTAACTAAATAATAATCCCACCATTCTTTAGTTTGCATATAGAAAAAGGCCTTCAACCACTAAAGGCCCTATGGAATAATGTGTTTTTTATTACCATCCTGAAGATCACCTTGGGGCCCAATTTGGAATAGTTAAAAACTTTTCCTGAGATGAATATATTAGATGAATCAAGGAAGTTAGGTTATAAAACACTTTTTTCCTATTTGATTTACACCGATTTATAAAATACAATCTATTTTGACCAGACGCTATCCATTTGGGTTTTAAAAAAGAGTTCTTGTACCATTTCTGCATGGCTCTACATCTTCATAAATATCTATTATTGCCCCTGTTAGGCAACACAGTCAATGATCCTGCTATAACACTGAGGATTTGAGGGATGCCATTTCTCAATGGCATGACTCCTGCCTCATCAAATATTTTTTGGCTGTCTCCATCTCTGTAGCTGGTAAATTGCTGTAGTGCCACAATAGTTTCACATTAATCTTCCAAGACTGAGCAGAAAGGCAATTTTGAGGCTTACCCTGACATGTTTTTTTCATTTCAAATTTGCCACATAAAACTTCAAAATGAAGGAAGGATAGGATTAGAGCAGGACACTGGCTGGGTATCTATTTATGCTCTCCATTATTGGTCAGATAGAGGCAATACTGCTTAGTTATAAAAAGCTGCAGGCGTAAGAAGTTAAGTCAAGCACAAATCTTTCTGAAATTATTCTGGGGATTTGTAAGCGAAGGATAGGTGTAGATGTACTGAACAACTATGCCTATAAAAGCCCATGAGTAGTATTCTATTATCATAAAGGTAGAAACACAAGCCCAGTGAGAAACTTCGTGATTCCTCTTAAACCTTGGCAAACTACCCAAATTAATCTGTGATGTCTGTCATTCAGAATAAAATCAGAAATTATTCTGCACTGACATACAGTATAAGGAATTCATGCATTAT